>JAXLNO010005946.1:0-30000 GCA_038087875.1 Malacoraja senta
TTGCCGTCTTCACCTCAGCTAACAAAGAACCATTCAACATTTCCTTGATCAACGTCTGCTTTGATATCTCGTTTTCACGCCTTACCCTTCCATATCTCTGTGTCTCCATCTCTCCTGACTCTCAGGCTAAAGAAGGGTCTCGACCCGAAACGTCACCCATTCCTTCTCTCCAGAGATGCTGCCTGTCCCGCTGAGTTACTCCAGCATTTTGCGTCTATCTTTGGTGTAAACCAGCATCTGCAGTTCCTTCCTACACACTCCACCCCTGGTCGGTTTGCGAACGGAGCACTTTGTTGACAAGCCTAGCGTGGGTAACAGAAGCAGGTGGTCGGGCAAGCGAAACAGGGTCAAGGCTCCTATGTTGCTTGTTCATCAAAGCGATGCCGCGTTCGGGAAGCAATCGTTTTTAAGCTGGGAGGTAAAACGATATTTGGATGAAAAGAAGAGACTGTAAATTTTGAACTAAAATCGCGGTCAGAAGTTAACTGGCAATAAGGCGTGAGACGAGGCAAACGGGACAATGGGTCACGCAAAGAAACAAGAACAGTCCCGACCCGAAACGTCGCCTGTCTATTCCCTCCACAGATGACACCTGACCCGCTGAGTTACTCCAGCGATGGACACAAAATGATGGAGTAACTCAGCGGGACAGGCGGTATCGCTGGAGAGAAGGAATGGGTGACGTTTCGGGTCGAGACCCTTCTTCAAACTGAGAGTCATGGGAGAGGGAGACACAGAGATATGGAAGGGTAAGGTGTGAAACCGAGATCAAAACGGACGAGGACCAAGAAAAAAAGTATAATGTTAGCCAGGAGACGTTAACAACGAAACATGCAGAGATAAAATTAAATCCGGGGGACACTCAGACTGGCAGAGAACTATGAGGGGGGAGAAATGGAGAGAGAGTGAAAGAAGGGTTGCTTGAAGTTAGAGAAGTTAATCTTCATACCCCTGGTACGTAACCTGCCCAAGGGAAATATTAGGTGCTGTTCCAACAATTTGCGATGCGTTCGTTACTCCAGCACGAGTAACCAGCATCTGGTTGTGCAAACCAGCATCTGCAGCTCCTTATTTCTGCACAGAGTGGCTATTCCTCAAACGTAATGAGCTTGGTCGCAACAGAGAAGGAAGGCGAACACGGAAAGGTTAGACAAGAAACGTTGAAGGATTAAATAACACGGGCACTTCTGGGTTGCCGGACCGGCTGAAGAAAGAGACCGTTCCCAGTCTGCATCTCAAGCAGCGAACCACTGGTGTTCCCTACACATCAGTAAATCACAACTTCGCCCGAGTATATTGGGAGCGTGAAGGACGAGAAGGGGATACAACGATCGTTATTGCATCTCCTGCGTTTGTGTGGAGGAGCAGCTTGAAATGGGTGAGCGTTAGATCGGGGTTTCACGGAGGGTAGTCCCTGGGAAGATAAAAAAAAGTTAACGTGTCAGTTCGATCTAATATCGAAGCGACCTCTCTTCCCACAGATGCGGCCTGACCAGATGAGTACGTCCTGCTTTGTTTTATATTTTCAACAGGTATTTTTGATTGTCATGGAGGATACCTTCATGATGCTGATGGAAAGGTGGAGTCATCCCAGAAGCGATGGGGATGAGTGAGACTGATCCACTGCACGGAGCGGGACAACTGGACATCGTCTGGATGAAGGGAAAGGGCAAGGACAGGAGGGACGGGGAGAGAGAGGCCTGGCCAGTAATTGCAAAGTGCGGCCTGAAGTCCTGGTAAAGAACATCGCTCTCTCCGTGCGAACAGATGAGGCACAGGAAGAATGGAACAGGGTCTCGCAGAGACACGGTAGGAGGATGGGGTGTAGCATCCTTCAGCTTTCACCAGACGTGTGTCGACAACATTCGCTGATTTCTCAAAAAGTTACACACACGTCAAAGAAAGTAATGCAAGGTTCTAAAAATTGTCCAGGTCACAGCGAAAGCCACAAACAAGTGATGGTCAACTATTTTTTTTAAAGGGAGAGGTTGGATCCCCGTTGAACCGGAACAAAGAATTTATCCCACGTGTGGGAAGGCATAACTACAAAGCCCCTATCAAGGCCCCCTATCAGTCTGAAGAAGGGTTTCGGCCCGAAACGTTGCCGGTTTCCTTCGCTCCATAGATGCTACTGCACCCGCTGAGTTTCTCCAGCATTTTTGTGTACCTTCGATTTTCCAGCATCTGCAGTTCCTTCTTTAACACTACAAAGCACAAGTTGCCTCAGCAACGGGTTTTATGCGGAGGACGCAAGTAGAGTCAATGGGGAGGTTGTTCAAGCTGATAACGAGTTGGCCGAGGTAGAGGATGTCACCGTGATTGTTCTCAACTTAGACACGTGGAATTGTAGATGTTGGTTTGCAAAAAAAAACCAAAATGCTAGAGTAACTCAGCGGGTCAGGCAGCATCTGTGGGAGAACATGGATAGGTGACGTTTCACAGAGTGCTGGAGTAATTCAGCAGGTCAGGCAGCATCTGTGGAGAACAATTCAATATGATCGTGGCTGATCATCCTAAAATCAGTACCCCGTTCCTGCTTTTTCCCAATATTCCTTGATTCCGCTAGCCCGAAGAGCTAAATCTTTTTTTTTTTTTAATATTTTTATTTTATTAGAAGTAAGTACAATTGTATACAATCATATTTTCATAATACCTTTTATGTACAGCTTCTTATTTTAAAAAATGTTGAAATAAAGAAGAAAAAGAAAAAAGTTAGATAATGAAAAATAGAAAAATGTGAGATATATAGTGTGTGAAAAAGAAAAATAAAGAATGAAAAAAGAAAGTTGAGACATAGAAGATAGAAGAAAGAGAATAAAAGAAGAGAAGAGAAGAAAAGAAAATAGAAGGAGATCATTTATAATCTTGACCATCCGCAGTCACGGATTAGCTTTTACACCTGTTTAGCACCATATGTTTCCAAAAAGACGACAAATGGAGACCAACTCGTTATGAATTGGTCAAATTTATCTATTAGGAGGAATCGCATTTCCTCAAGATGTGCGGTATCCAACATACTTGCAATCCACTAGCCCTACGAGCTAAATCTAACTCTCTCTTGAAAACATCCCGTGAATTGGCCTCCACTGCCCTCTGTGGCAGGAAATTCCACACATTCACAACTCTCTGGGTGAAAAAGTTTGTCCTCATCTCAGTCCTAAATGGCCTACCCCTTATTCTTAAACTGTGACCCCCTGGTTCTGGACTCCCCCAACATCGGGAACATTTTCTCTGCATCTAGCCTGTCCAATCCTTTAAGAATTTTATATGTTTCTATAAGATGCCCTCTCATTCTTCTAAATTCCGGTGAATACAAGCCCAGTCGACCCATTCTTTCATCGTATGTTGAGCAGTTGAGGGACAATTTTCTACATTATTGGCCAACATTGGAAGAATAGTGTCGTCCATTTTAATTTTAGGCTGTCTGATGTTGGAGTTGAGCAGCTGATGTCCACACAGGGCTGAACATGTTGTCCAGGAACAGAGAGGAACTTCAGAAATGCAAGCTAACGTGATCATCTCATACTCACAGGTTAGTCATTGGGTGACGTCTTTGGATTCTTGCCGCACGTTTGGTGTTTCCATGGTTACTTCAGTTCCAAACGTCTGCAGGGGGTTGTTGCTTTAGATGCTGGGAAGAAATCTTCCCGACATCATGGTTGCTGCATAAACCAGCCACTCCCTGACACGGTCCAACTGATGGATATTCTTTGCTGCACCAGGATGGCACAGTGGCGCAGCGGGTGGAGTGGAATGCACCGTCAAGGCCAAGTCATCGGGCATTTCAAGGCAGCGATAGATCGATTCTTGATTGGTACGGGTGTCAGGGATTATGGGGAGAGGGCAGTAGAGTGCGCTTGAGATTGTAAAATAGATCAGCCCTGGTTGAATGGCGGGGTAGACATGATGGGCTGAATGGCCTACTGCTGCTCCTATGACTTATGAACTTATGCCACCTCACAGCACGAGAGACCCGGGTTCGATCCGGACTTCGGGTGCTGTCTCTGTGGAGTTTGCAAGTTCTCCCTGTGACCGCGTGGGTTTCCTCCAGGTTCTCCAGTTTCCTCCCACATCCCAAAGAGGAGCGTTTGGCTTTGCAGGTTAATTGGCCTCCACAAAATTGCCCCCGGCGTGCACGGAGTGGATGAGAAAGTTGGATAACATAGAGCGGGTGTGAATGGGCGATCGATGGTTGGCGTGGACTCGGTGGGCCGAAGGGCCTGTTTCCATGTACTATCTGTAAACTGAACTAAACATGACAGGGGCGATGAGCAGTCGGCAGGGATAGTAGGACGAGAGAGTGGAAGGGAGGGGTGAAGAGGGTTTGTAACACTGGCCAGTATCCAAGCAGGGTTCCCGGGGGGGGGGGGCTTTTCCCCATCTTGAACCCTGCGTGGAAGAGGTCCATGCGTCAACTGGCATCTCCTGACTGCGACCTGCCACGTGATGCAGATAGAAACATAGAAACATAGAAAGTAGGTGCAGGAGTAGGCCATTCGGCCCTTCGAGCCAACGCCGCCATTCAATATGTTCACGGCTGATCATCCAGAATCAGTACCCTGTTCCTGCCTTCTCCCCGTATCCCTCGATTGCGTTAACCCTAAGAGCTATATAGACAATAGACAATAGACAATGGGTGCAGGAGTAGGCCTTTCAGCCCTTCGAGCCAGCACCGCCATTCAATGTGATCATGGCTGATCATCCCCAATCTTCTATCTATCTATCTATCTAACAGATAGAGCTGCAAGCTCGGAGCAGCGCAGGTGTTGCAGCTGACGCATTGCCAGTCTCTGCGGTATTGCACGCTTGTGTGTCCGGCTCTTGCTGGCTGAGTCTGGGTGGGGGGAGGGGGGGGGGTGGTGCGATCAAACCTCAGTCTGCCGGTCTCTCAGGCTTGCCACTCCCAGAGTATTCATTATATCTCCAGGAGAATTCATTATCTCGCTAGTCCAAGAGAATTCATTATCTCGCTAGTCCAAGAGAATTCATATCTCTAGGAGAATTCATTATCTCGCTAGTCCAAGAGAGTTCATTATATCTCAGAGATTTCATATCTCACTAGACCTGGAGAATTAATTATATCTCTAGGAGAATTCATATCTCACTAGACCTATAGAATTCATTATCTCTTGCTAATCCAAGACAATTCATATTATCTCCAACAAAATTCAGTATATCTCACAAGTCCAAGAGACCGTCTTCGTGGCTGGCTGCAGCTGGGACTGTAAAAGGGCTCCATAATAGTGCCTGGTGCACGTGGACTCGGTGCGCTGTTGTGTACACACTGCACTAACTGGGGCGATTGTGTTTATGTACCAGGATAGTGTTGTGCATCAGCATGCAACAAATGTATTTCACTGTAGCTGGTACACCTGACAATAAAGAAACCTTACATCATATCTCACTAGGCCAAGAGAATTCATATTATCTTGGCAATCTAATAGAATTCATTACATCTCGGCAGTACAAGAGAATTCATTATATAATGAAAATGAACTGCGGATGCTGGTTTATACCAAAGATAGACACATCTTTAGACACAATGATAGACAATGATAGACGCAAAGTGCTGGAGTATCTCAGCGCATTAGGCAGCATCTCTGGAGACCATGGATAGGTGACGTTCACAGTTCAGCTCACTCCATGACGTTCAGACGATAACAAATGGTCACTGGTGGGTAGCTGTTCCATCTAAACTGGACCCCATGGTGGGACGTGCGGCTTGTCCCAAAACGCAGCTAAGCCCCATTTTAACATCAGCACGAGCTGTCACGAGCAGCCGGATCGGGCGCTCTGAAAGGCAACGCCAATCTTGTGGGAAAGATTAAATGTGCCGAGTTAGAATAGAGTGAAAGTCGACTGCATATATACTGCAGCAACTTTCATTTGCGGCCTTAAGGAGCAGAGAGTTCATTTGCCGGTGAGGTTGGGCGACCGCGAGTTTATAAACCCCAGAGAGAGCTCATCATGAAATATACCTGTCAGAGACGGCGCTAAAATAGTCATGGTGCAGGGAGCACCGTGCTGCCACTGGGCATGGTTACTGATAGGGTACAGTTAGAATGGTACTATACCCAGGAAACCGCAAGCGTGATGCATGAACAATGTCTTCTCCACAGAGGTTCAGTTCAATGACCTGATTAATCTTGTGTTGGAAGGAACTGCAGATGCTGGTTTTAAGGGCGGCCACGGTGGCGCTGCGGTAGAGTTGCCGCCTTGCAGCGAATGCATCGCCGGAGCCACAGGTTCGATCCCGACCTCGGGTGCTTGTCTGTACGGAGTTTTCACGTTCTCCCCGTGACCTGCGTGGGTTTTTTTCCCGAGCTCTTCGGTTTCCTCCCACACTCCAAAGACGTACAGGTTTGTACGTTAATTGGCTTGGTATAAATGTAAATATTGTCCCTCGTGGTTATAGGATAGTGTTAATGTGTGGGGATCGCTGGTTGGCGCGGACCCGGTGGGCCGTAGGGTCTGTTTCCACACTGTACCTCTAAAACTAAAAGTAAAACTAAAACAGCCGAGTTTGATCCTGAATGCGGGATGCTGTCTATATGGAGTTTGCACGTTCTCCCTGTGACCTGCGTGGAGTTTCTCCGGGTGCTCCGGTTTCCTCCCACACTCTAATGACGTGCAGATTTGTAGGTTAATTGGCTTTGGTAAAAATTATAAATTGCCCCTAGTGTGTGTAGGATAATGTTATAGGGTATTGATAGTCGGCACGGACTCGGTGGGCCGAGGAGCCTGTTGCCGTGCTGTATCTCTGAACTAAACTAACTAAACCAAAGAAAGAAAGCAAGAGTTGCCTGAAATAGGAGAATTCGATGCAAGTCTCGATTCAACAACAAGTACTCCCAACTATAGGATCTCCAGCTGTCCACTTTTCGGTAACTGTTTTCGCGCTGTGTGTCTAAAGTCTAAAGCTCAGAATTTTGCTGAAACCAACTGTCTTGTAAAATTGTTGGAAGATGTCAAGCTGTCACGGTACCAAGCTTGGAAACACCTCGCCTGCATGAGGTAGCTTTAAATTAAAGCCCGACAAGGCATGGCCACACACAGCTGCCACATGGCATACTTACCCTCAGGGCAAAGCAGAAGGCCGACCTGGATCGGGGCCCTACTAGTGGTGGTCGCATATCTCTCGGCTGCCTGGCAGTCTTCTTCATTGGAGAACATCCAATGCAAACGTCTCTCACATGCTATTTTCTGTCCCGCCAACTGCTTAGTTTTTTTGAGGCACTGGGGCCTGTTGTCACCGGAATTTAGAAGGATGAAGGGGAGTCCTCATTGAAACTTACCGAATAGTGAAAGGCCTGGATAGAGTGGATGTGGAGAGGATATTTCCACTAGTGGGAGAGTCTAGGGCCAGAGGCCATATCCTCAGAATAAAAGGACGTTCCTTTAGAAAGGAGATGAGGAGGAATTTCTTTAGTCAGAGGGTGGATAATCTGTTCAATTCATTGCCACAGAACGCTGTGGAGGCCAAGTCAATGGATATTTTTACGGTGGCGATTGACTAATTCTTGATTAGTACGGGTGTCAGGGGTTATGGGGAGAAGGCAGGAGAATGGGGTTGAGAGGAAAAGATGGATAAGCCATGATTGAATGGCGCAGTCGACTTGATGGGCAGAATGGGCTAATTCTGCTGCTATCACTTATGACCTTCAGTTGTGGAGACAAATAAGGAAGTCCGTCTGAGATTGAATTGTTCATAAATTAATTGAAAAGTAAGGCAAAAGTCTGAAGTAAATTGCATTTGAATGAATTTAAGGACATGAGATTAAAACCCAATCACATAACCTGTCTGCATTTCTTAGCAACACTTCTAAACCAGGCCATTTCATTAATTGTTTACGTTGAATCCTTTGAATGAAGGGTGAACCTGAAACCTGGTGGCGCACGTAATGGCCGCCTCGCCAGCAGTCTATCTTGTCCCTTCTCTGTTTTTATTATTTTAAGTATGTCTTGAATGTTTGTTTTAATGTCTCTTGGTATGTTTTATGTGGCAGGGGGGAGGGGGATCGGGGGAAACATTTTCCAGTCACTTACCTCGACGGAGATTTTTCTCCGTGTCGCATCTCCCCCTTTGCGGCCTACAACGTGGAGTGTTGCGGCCTTTCCTGGAGACCGACCCGGAGCTTCAAGCAGCGGGCGCGGCGCGGACTTACCATCGCGGAGCCTGGGATCTTTTGCCGAGGATCGCCAGTGTTGGAGCTCCGGCCGAGGGGCCTGTGGACTTTAACACCGTGAAGCCCGTGGTATCCGGTAAGAAGCGGCCGACTCGGGAGCTCCATGTTCCGATCCGTCCCGACGCCGGAGTTTCGATCATCCTGACGAGAGGGCTCGAACAGCGGGTGAACAAAGGAGGAAGACGACTGGACTTTATTGCCTTCCATCACAGTGAGGAATGTTGATTCCACTGTGGTGGATGTTTATGTTAAACTTTATTTTATGTGCTGTGTGTATTTTTGCTTTTTTACTTAGTATGGCTGTATGGTAACTCAAATTTCACTGTACCTTAATTGGTACATGTGACAATTAAAGTGAATCTTGAATCTTGAATCTTGACCTAATATTCAGCTAATATTTGCTCAGTTTCAGGACTACAATGTCTTCCCTTATGGCAAAATAGTACATTTTCACAGCCACAAACCTTGTTAATGTTCTGACAGAACAGCCCACAACCTACTCCTATCACTTATGACCTTATGACTTCTGCCATTCTGAGTTTCCATTTATTAACCATCATGGGGCAGTATGGTGGCGCAACGGTAGAGTTGCTGCCTCACAGCGCCAAAGACCCGGCTTCGATCCGGAATATGCGTTCTCCCTGAGACTGTGTGGGTTTTCTACGGGTTCGCTGGTTTCTTCCCACACTCCAAAGACGCACAGGTTTGTAGGTTAATTGGCTTCGGAAAATATTGTAAATTGTCCCTAGTGTGTAGGATAGTGTTAGTGTACAGGGTGATCGCTGGTTGGTGTGGACTCAGTGGGCCAATGCAAAGATCCTAAAGCAAGATAGACCACTCCTTCTAAATGCAATGGGCTGACGTGTAGTACGCAACGGAGCGGAACGTGGGCCTTTTTTTCATCCGTTTCAGTAACCCGACCCGACCCGACCCGACTCGCAGTGTAATCAACGTTGCGGGGGAACAGTTTGTGTTAATAAATTATAATTCTGAAAATGAGGAGAAGATTTTTATCAAAGAACTTTTATTTTTACGAGGCTGTTTCCGTAACCGGCTTCCGTCTCCGCACTAGTATCTTTGCTCCGCTATGGGATCTTTGGTGCGGAGACGGAAGCCGGTTACGGAAATGGGGCCGAAAATTACCCATGAATCTGCCCATGACCGCACTACGTCTTTTTCGTCGAGTGGACTATCTTGCTCGCTATAGGATCTTTGGGCCAAAGGGCCTGTTTCCGCGCTGTATTTCTAAACTAAACTAAACAAAACATGGGAAAGAAAGATTGCCTCGAATTCATATCGATTTCGGTATATTGTAAAGCATCTTGCACCAAAGAAGCCACTTTCTGAAGAGTACCGGTAGTCACTTTAGGAATGTAAGAAATGTTTAACCCGTTTGCATAGTAACCTCCTCCAGGAAGTTTGCTGATAACAACCAGACTATCTGTCATTCTGATGTCCCTTGAGAGAATCTGTGGAGTTTATCGCCACAGACGCCTGTGGAGGCCAAGTCTTTGGGAGATTGACAGGTACTTGATTAGTAAGGATATCAAAGGTTATGGGGAGAAGGCAGGAGAATGGGGTTGAGAGGAAAAGACAGATCAGCCATGATTGTTTAAGAAGGAACTGCAGATGCTGGAAAATCGAAGGTAGACGAAAGTGCTGGAGAAACTCAGCGGGTGCAGCAGCATCTATGGAGCGAAGGAAATAGGCAATGTTTCAGGCCAAAACCCTTCTTCAGACTGATGGAGAGTGGGGGGGGGGCGGGGAGAAGAAAGAAAAAAGGAGGAGGAGGAGCCCGAGGGCTGAGGGAGAGTTGAGAAGGGGAGGAGACAGCAAGGGCTACCGGAAATTGGGAGAATTCAATGTTTATGCCGCTAGGGTGCAGACTGCCCAAGCGGAATATGAGGTGCTGCTCCTCCAATTTCCGGTGGTGCTCACTCTGGCCATGGAGGAGGTCCAGGACAGAGAGGTCGGATACGGAATGGGAGGGGGAGTTGAAGTGCTGAGCCAGCCGGGAGGTCAGGTTGGTTAATGCGGACCGAGCGGAGGTGTTCGGCGAAACGATCGCCAAGCCTACGCTTGGTCGATTGGCAAAGTAGACTTGATGGGTCAAATGGCCGACTTCTGCTCCTGTGCTTCATGAAGTTATAAACTTATGATGGATAAATAATGGCCAAGACAAGACAAGAGACATTTATTGTCACGTGCACCAATCGGTACAGTGAAATTTGTGGTCACCATACAGCCATACGAATAATAAAAAAAGAACACAGAACACGATAGTCTTTAACACAAACATCCCCACATAGCGGAACCAAAGTTTCCCACTGTGAGGGAAGGCACCAAAGTTCAGTCCTCCTTCACAACACCAAAACACTGGCGCAAACTATCCCATTCTTTTTTGAAATTGTGCCGTGGATTTAGTTTAGTTTAGTTTAGAGAAACAGAGCGGAAACAGGCCCTTTGGCCCACCGAGTCCGCACCGACCAGCGATCCCCGCACACTAACGGCATCCTACACACACACACACACTAGGGACAATTTACATTTATAGAAAGCCAATTAACCTACAAACCTGTATGTCTTTGGAGTGTGGGAGGAATCCGGAGCACCCGGTGAAAACCCACGCGGGTCACGGGGAGAACGTACAAACTCCGTACAGACAGCACCCGCAGACGGGTTAGAACCCGGGTCTCTTGGGCTGTGAGGCATCAACTCTACCGCTGCACCACCATGCCGCCACCTGCAGTCTCTATGGGCAAACCTCGGTTTATCACCTCTACTGGAAGCTCACCGCTCCACCAGTGTCGTTGAGATGAAGTACGTTTTTTTTTTCAAATAATGTATCTTGTAGATCAGACACAGAACATTCACAGGTGGGATTGCTGCCGAACACATCCATGGTTATGGACGGTTATCAGAATCAGTGGTGCAGGGAGACCAGATATCCATTGGAACGAAAACAGGCATCATGTATAGTCTCTAGATGTCGGCTCTAGATGTCAGCTGATCTACATCGGTGAGACCAAGCGTAGGCTTGGCGATCGTTTCGCCGAACACCTCCTCTCGGTCCGCATTAACCAACCTGATCTCCCTGTGGCTCAGCACTTCAACTGGGGTGGGAGATTGCAACCTTCACGTGGTCCGCCCTGTTTCGACGAATGCGATCAACCCGGTGTGCACAATCAAATAAGATCAAATAGAACAAGTTGTCCGACAACTTTAGGCTGTGCACGCCATACGCAAGAAAAAGAAGCACTTTAACTCCCCCTCCCATTCTGAATCCGACCTTTCTGTCCTGGGCCTCCTCCATTGCCAGAGTGAGCACCACCGGAAACTGGAGGAGCAGCACCTCATATTCCGCTTGGCAGTCTGCACCCTAGCGGCATAAACATTGACTTCTCCAATTTCCGTTAGCCCTTGCTGTCTCCTCCTCTTCTCAGCTCTCCCTCAGCCCTCTGGCTCCTCCTCTTCCTTTCTTCTTCCCGCCCCCCCCACCCTGCATCAGTCTGAAGAAGGGTCTCGACCCAAAACGTTGCCTATTTCCTTCACTCCAAACCCGCTGAGTTTCTCCAGCAATTTTGTCTACCTTCGATTTTCTAGCATCTGCAGTTCCTTCTTGAACATCATGTATAGTCTTTCTGCTGGCTGGTTAGCACGCAAGAAAAGCTTTTCACTGTAACACGTGACAATAAACAAAACTAAATTTAGTTCCGTCGCATACTGCTTTGGTGATTTAGCATTTAGGTGTTCATGTGCTGCCGCTTTACCAGCTGTCATCTTATAATTTGTTATAAATGTTGTTACAGGACCTGCCTCAACTACCTCCTCCGGCTGCTCGTTCCATACACCCAAAGGACAAAGGACATTTATTTATTGTCACATACGCCAATTGGTGCAGTAAAGTTTGAGTTGCCATTGCAGCACACCAATAAAATAAACACAACATTATAGAATTTAACATTAAACATAAAAAAACATCCCCCCACAGCGGGATCAACGTTTCCCACTGTGAGGGAAGGCAGCAAAGTTCAGTCCACTTCCTCCATGTTCACCCGTGGTCGGGGCCTATTGAGGTCTCCGCAGTCGTCGCTACGGCGTCCCGATGTTTCAGGCCCTCTCGCCGGAAGGATGGAACTCCGGCGTCGGAAGAACACTCTCAGCGGCTTGGAGTTTCGAAACGGCCGCTTGCTACCGGAGACCGCGGCTCCCGAAGTCCACAGGCCGCGCTGGTCGGAGCTCCAACGCTGGCGATCTCGACCCACCACCAACTACGTGGAAAAAGTCACCCTTCAGATTCCTATTAAATCATTCGCCTCTCACCTTAAACCCTGTGACCCCTGATTCATCATTCCCTTACTCTGGGTAAGTGATTCTGTGCATTTGCCCCATCTGCCCCTCTCATGATCTTATCCACCTCTATAAGACCTCCGCCATCCTGCGCTCCAAGGAATAAACCCCCTCTCTATATCCCTCTGAACCTTTCCTATCCATGTACCTGTCCAAGTGTCCATTAAATGTTGTTTCTGCGGCTGCCTCCACTTCCTCCTCCGGCAGCTCATGGAAAAATGTGGAAAAAGTTGCCCCTCAGGTTCCCATCTTTCCCCTCTCACCTTAAACCCATGCCCACTGACTCTCGATTCCCCCACTCTGGGTCAAAGACGTTGCCTATGCATCCTATCTATTCCTCTCTTTTATCTCTTTTATCTATTCACCCCAATTAATCCTGGCGTTAATAAGTCTTCGGTAATTGAGTCTTCGATAATTCTTCGATAATAAGTCTTCAGTCCACGTCACAGAGCTTTTAAAAACTGGAAAAAAAAGTATTTTTGGCAAATTACATTGCGTAGCAACACTCCAAAAGCAGTGCGCATATCTGCCGGCTTTCATGACCTAAATATAGAGCTCTGCTTTGTTTCAGCTGCGGAGAGGGGGCTTGTCTTCACTCTGCGAATATTTTAACAAGTCTTTAACCAGTTTGTTAGGAAGATCAGTGGTGGTTTGCTAGAAATAAACGCTAGCTTAGACGAGGGCTGCGGAGGGTCATGTGCGACGCCATTAACCTTACATGAGCTTTGAAGGTATAAATAGTGGTGTCACACCCAACCTATTCAGCTCCGCTATTAAGCACAAACACAGCACAGGATGCAATGTGCTCATGCACGTTTATTGTCTAGAGTCATAGAGTCATATTGCATGGCAACAGGCCCTTCGGCCCCACTTGCCCGTGCTGACCAACCTCTGGGTGAAAATGTTGCCCCTCAGGTTCCTGTTCAATCTTTCCCCTCTCACCTTAAACCTGGCTCTTGATTCCCCCAATCCATCTATTCTTCGCGTTTATCTATTCCCCTCTATTAATCCATCTAATCCTCCTGATTAAAATTTACTGAGTGTATGCCTCGTTGTCTGAGCTTCCCCAGAGCTAACAATGAACCATTCTACATTTTCCTTCAACATCGTCCCCTTTGATCTGCCGGGTTCACACCTTACCCTTCCATATCTCTATGTCTCTCTCTCTCTGCCCTGACTCTCAGTCTGAAGAAGAGTCTCGACCCAAAACGTCAGCCATTTCTTCTCTCCAGAGATGCTGCCTGGCCCGCTGAGTTACTCCAGCGCTTTGTGTCTAGCTTCGATTGTGAACCAACATCCGTGGTTCCTTGCTACACATGTCCCATCTACACTGGTCCCACCTGCCTGCATTTGGCCCATATTCCTCCAAACCTGTCCTATCCATGTACCTGTCTAAATGTTTCTGAAACATTACGATAGTACCCTCCTCCGGCAGCTCGTTCCATGCACCCACCACCCTTTGTCGGCATTGTGGGCTGAAGGGCCTGTCCCTGGGCTGTATTTTAAATAAAACATAAACTTCAGACTTAAAGGGTACAAGATGGTGCCTAAATTGTGGCGGCTCTTGTGTACTTTAGTTTAGTTTAGTTTTAGTTTAGAGATACAGCGAGGAAACAGGCCCTTCGGCCCACCGAGTCCGCGCCCACCAACGATCACCCCTTCACACTAGTCCAGTTTCACGTCCTGCACACCAGGGACAATTTGGAGAAGCCAAAGTCCACCGAGGCCCTTCGGCCCACCGAGTCCACACCGATCACCCGTTCACACTAGTTCTATGTTACCCCACTTTCTCATCCACTCCCTATGAACGAGGGGCAATTTACAGAGGGCCAATTAACCCACAAACCCGCACGTCTTTGGGATGTAGGAGGAAACTGGAGCACCTGGAGAATACCCACACAGTCACAGGGAGAATGTACAAACTCCAGTACAGACGGCACCTGTAGTCAGATTTAACCCTGGTCTCTATTGCTGTAAAGTAGCAACTCTACTGCTGCCTGTGGAGTTTGCATGTTCTCCCTGTGATGGCGTGGGTTTCCTCCGGGTGCTCCGGTTTCCTCCAACATCCCAAAGACATGTGGGTTTGTAGGTTAATTGGCCCTCTGTAAATTGCCCCTCGTTCATAGGGAGTAGATGAGAAAGTGGGATAACACAGAACTAGTGGGAACGGGTGATCGATGGTCGGCGTGGACTCGGGGGGACGAAGGGCCAGTTTCCATGCTGTATCCTTCAATGAATCAAACTAGGACCCTATGTGTTCTCATAGGTTTTTATAAAACCACAGCCTATAGTTCAAGGAAGAACAGAGCGGTTAATTTTAGCTACTCATTAAATTCTCAATCAACCTCTTGACAAGAGAGTATTAGGGTGATTTTTATTATGATGATTGTGTTTTCATTGCGCAAACTAACTCTTCCCTATAATGGCAGCACTTCTTGCTTTGACATATCCAGTATGGAAAATGAATGGCTTTATTTATATGTTTAAGAAAGAACTGCAGATGCTGGAAAAATTGAAGGTAGACAAAAAAATGCTGGAGAAACTCAGCGGGTGAAGCAGCATCTATGGAGAGAAGGAATAGGCGACGTTTCGGGTCGAGACCCTTCTTCAGACTGAAGAATGTGCACCTGTTCTCATTGCTATTCAATGTTGATTCTTTTCATAAATCATTTTTTTATAGATTATTATTGGTTGTGATATGAGGCATCATCGTGGGCGGTCACTGTGGCACAGCGGTAGAGTTGCTGCCTTACAGCGCTTGCAGCGCCAGAGACCCGGGTTCGATCCTGGCTACGGGTGCTGTCTGTAGGGAGTTTGTGCGTTCTCCCCGTGACCGCGTGGGTTTTCATCAAGATCTTCGGTTTCCTCCCACACTCCAAAGACGTACAGGTGTGTAGGTTATTTGGCTTGGTGTATGTGTAAATTGTCCCTGGTGTGTATAGGGTAGTGTTAAAGGGGACCGCTGGTCGGTGCGGGCTCCGTGGGTCGAAGGGCCCGTTTCCGCGCTGAATTACTAAAACTAAATCTGAAACTAATCAAGTGACAAAGTTCAGATAATCCCAAGAACCCTTCAAAAGCTGAACTGATCTCTTAATGCGTAGGAAGGAACTGCAGGTGCTGGTTTAAACCGATGATAGGCACAAAATGCTGGGGTAACAACAGGTCAGACAGCATCTCTGGAGAAAAGGAATAGGTGACATTTCGGGTCGAGACCCTTCTTCAGACTGATAGACACGGGAAAGGGAGAGGAGAGATATAGATGGTGATGTGGAGAGATATAGAACAAATGAATAAAGGATATGCAAATGAGTAACGATGAACCAGGAAACGTTGCAGACTGTGGGCTAGGCAAAAACGAGTTACAGACAATGAAACTCACCACGACGACAGTGATACTAGTACAACCACCAGGGTGGGGGAGGGAGAGAGAGAGAGGGTTACTTGAAGTTAGAGAAATCATTTCTACCGTTGGGTTGTAAGCTACCCAAGCGAAGTATGAGGTGCTGTTGATGTTATCTTTATGTGCATTTAATGCATTTAATTTTTATTATGTGCCAGTGCAATGTTAGCGCAGTAATTCTCATTATTATCAAGACATTAAAAAGATCTTTGTCATGTAGAGAGGAAATAAATGTTGCAGCTTAGACTCAACAAGTTCAAATCTGAACAAGAGTTTTAATTCCCATTATTTTTAATCAGTTAATTAATTTTCGAGGATACATAGTACCTTGGCTGCACAATTAAATGCCCAGAAATATAAAGTGACTCTTTTAAGTCTTATCTTCTATTTCACATCGCACGAGCCTATTTATTGTCTGTGCATTCAATAAAATATAAAATTATATTTTGACATTCTACTTATTATGAAGATAAACGGACACTCATCCAATGCTTTATCAGGCAGCAGTAATTTCTTTATACCAATTACAATCTGATATTCAAAGAGCACTTTAGGCTCGAGGCTCTGTGACTTGCTGACATTTAATTTAAATTTAATTTAACTTTCCCCCTAGGTTGTCTGGATGATTCGGGCCTTTGAATGTTATTAAAAAATATCAAATAAGTCTGAGGGTCAATATCAACCCAATATTGGTAAATTAATGTACTTGATACTTTTTGCGAGGATTGACAAACAGGCGATCCTGGTTGTTGTTCAAGACAACAATAGTTTAAAACGAGTCATATAATCATAGAGTCATACTGCACGGAAACGGGCCCTTCAGTCCAACTTGTCCCCACCGACCAAATGTCCCATCTAAACTAATCCCGTTTGCCTGCGTTTGCCCCATATCCCGCTCAATCTTTCCTATCCTTATTCCGTATAAACTTCAAGATCCTCCTCCATGTCTACAAAGCCCTCAATGGGCTTGCCCCCACCTACATAAAAAATCTTCTCACCCACCACTCCACCTCCAGGCCCCTCAGATCGGCCGACTTGGGGTTGCTGAATATCCCACGGTCTAGGCATAAGCTCAGGGGTGACCGCGCCTTTGCGGTTGCAGCCCCTAGACTGTGGAACAGCATCCCCTTTCCCATCAGAACTGCCCCCTCCATCGACTCTTTTAAGTCAAGACTAAAGACTTATCTATACTCCCAAGCCTTGCCTGACGTCCTCTGAGTGAGGGCTACATGTATATATGTATGTAGTTTGTTTTGTTTATGCTATTCTTATAACAAATGTAAAGCACTTTGGCCAACGAGAGTTGTTTTTTAAATGTGCTATATAAATAAATGTGACTTGACTTGACTTGACTATCCATGTATCTGTCCATATGTCTTTTAAAATGTTATTTCTCTACCAACTACCTCCTCTGGCAGCTTGTTACATGTACACACCACCATCTGAGTTAAAAGGTTCCCCTCGGGTTCCTATTAAATCTTTCCCCTTTCACCTTAAACCTACAGTACATGCTCAGCTTCTTGATTCCCCATCTCTGGATAAAAGACTACCCTATTTCTCTCATGATCTTTTACACCACTAAAAGATCACCCTTCATCCTCCTGCGCTCCAAGCCCTGTCCTGCCCAACCTCTCCCGAGGGCTCAGGCCTTCAAGTCCTGGCAACATCATCGTAAATCTTCTCTGCACTCTTTCTGGCTTAACAACATCCTTCCAATGATCGACACAAAATGCTGGAGTAAATCAGCGGGTCATGGCTGATCATCCAAAATCAGTGCCCCCATTCCTGCTTTCCCCCCATATCCCTTGATTCCGTTAGCCCTAAGAGCTATATCTAACTCTCTCTTGAAAACAACCAGTGAATTGGCCTCCACTGCCTCCTGTGGCAGAGATTTCCACCGATTCCCTGGGCGAAAAAGTTTCAGGCAGCATCTCCGGAGAAAAGGAATAGGTGACGTTTTGTGTCGAGACCCTTCTTCAGACTTCAACGAACATCCTTCCTATATCAGGGTGACCAACACTGAACGCAATGCTCTGGGCATTCACTCAATCAATTCCCCTCATGATATTATACACCCCTATAAGATAAGGTGCATTAAAATCAAATCATTCAATTCTAAGGAAATCTTTATTTTTTGCATTGAATAACCCATAGGGGAGTCAACTATGGATGTGCTATAAGGAACCATCAGAGAATGACTTGCCTTGTTATGTTCTCTGCAAGGCGATCATTAGGATCTGTGTTAAAGAAGGAACTGCAGATGCTGGAAAATCGAAGGTACACAAAAATGCTGGAGAAACTCAGCGGGTGCAGCAGCATCTATGGAGCGAAGGAAATAGGTAACGTTTCGGGCCGAAACCCTTCTTCAGTCTAATTGCTTTGTTGATTGTGCATTCAATTCATTCAGGCTATTCTTAAGCCATGCAGACCATGGAGATGTGTAGGAAGGAACTGCAGATACTGGTTTAAACCAAAGACGGACACTAAATGCTGGAGTAACTCAGCGGGTCAGGCAGCATCTCTGGAGAAAAGGAATAGGTGACGTTTCGGGTCGAGACCCATCTTCAGACTGAGATTCAGGGGAAAGGAAAGCAAGAGATATAGACGGTGATGTAGAGAGATATCGAACAAATGAATGAAATGAGTGCAAAAAAGTAACGATGATAAAGGAGACAGGCCGTTAGCTGTGGGCTAGGTGAAAACGTGTTACAGACAATGAGACTCAACAAGATGACTTTAAAGCTAGAACAATAACTTGGGTGGGGGAGGGACGGAGAGAGAGAGGATGCAAGGGTTACTTGAAGTTAGAGAAACCCACTTTCTTATCCAATTCCTGCATACTTGTGGCAATTTAGTGAGGCCAATTAACGTACGCACCCACAGCTGGCAGTCCAGCGGCATGAATATTGATTTCTCAGACAAGAGTGATCCCAGATTTGACAATATGTTGTAGCAGCTGATATCACTTTATGCACAATGATTTGTTTTGATGCACCTGGATTGAGGAAGACAACATTTAGACCGGATTTTAACGCTTGGTCTCCACCATCAGGTGTCCTAATGGGACAGATATTTAGAGATACAGCGTGGAAACAGGCCCTTCAGCCCCACCGAGTTCGTGCCGACCAGCGATCGCCCCCAACTCTGGTTCTATCCCACACACACTAGGGGTAACTTACAATTTACAGAAGCCAATTAACCTACAATCCTGGTCATCTTTGGAGTGTGGGAGGAAACCGGAGCACCCGGAGAAAACCCACGGTGTCACAGGGAGAACGTGCAAACTCCATACGGACAGCACCTGTAGTCAGGGTCGAACCCGGGTCTCTGGCGCTGTGAGGCAGCAGCTCCACCCGCTGCGCCAGCGTGCCCGCCCTACATGGGAACTGGTTGTGCTGCATGGGGCACTATTAAAACCTTATTGTCAGTGCTAACACACCAAAGAGATCCACTAGGGTGAGTTACAAGGGACAACATCAGAATTTAAAGTGACCTACTTAGAAAGGAGAGGAAATTAACTGGAAGCTGAGCCTTATCTGTGACACTTTCGGTGATGTTAAAACTGCGATAAATATTTCGATTTTGAAAACGCACATAATCATCTTACAATGGATCGTTACTTAAGATTTGAAAGTGTCCTCTACAACAGTCTGTGCTAAAATCAAAACTGAGTATAGAAATATGACCAGTAGTACAGGAGTATCAGTTCAGTTTAGTTTATTGTCACCTGTACCGAGGTACAGTGAAAAGCTTTTGTGGCGTGCTAACCAGTCAGCGGAAAGACAATACATGATTACAATCAAGCCGCCCACGTATTTCTATTTTTCAACGATACTTTGGGCATATTTGAACGCATCTTCAGGCTTTGCAAATGATTTTTCAGAACCCTTGAAAGAAATACGCATTTTAGCTGGATAAAAAACCCCGTATCTGATCCCTTCTTTCCCTCTTAAAAGATCCTTAACCTTCTCGAATTTGTTTCTTTTTTGCACAATTTCATACGGGTAATCCCTGAATATCTTAATAATGTCATTGTCCACCCGCAGCTGCATTCCGTATTTGATTTTGCTCATAACATCTTCCAGTTCTAAAATATCCCGAAATTTCACAATAATATGACGTGGATTAATTTTTCCCGCACCAGATCTCTGTTTAAATCTTGGAACACGATGAGCCACTTCGATTTTCGGTTCTTTGGAAAGATTAAGCAGTTGTTTTCACACTTCTGTACCTCTTGCCCGATTAATTGGAATCGGGGTGATCAGTGGGACCTTTGGTGATGATATAATATTGCGATAAAAACTTTGATTTTGAAAATGCACCTAAACATTTTACAATTGACCATTACTTAAGATTTGAAAGAGTCCTCTACACCAATCTACATTAAAATCATAACTAAATATGGAAATATGAGCAACAGGAATACATGAGTATTGAAAAAGTATTACAAGTTTTGAAGAATTTATATTTAGCCATATTAATCTTTTTTTTTCTGAATCTGCAGATACGCTTTCGCAACAGGTTGTTTCAATAATGTTAAGAGATCAGTGAGATTTTTATGTTCAAAGGATGCCCAAGATTTTAATACATTGTTAACGATTTTTATCTCAATTGTATTATGGTTTGAGTTAAGAATGGCGTCGGATGGAACAGCAGATGCTGGTTTGAACAATCATTGTTTTTTTAATCTCTCTGCATCATTGTCTATATCTCTTTGTTTCCCTTATCCATAACCAGTCTGAAGAAGGGTCTTGACCCGAAAGGCCACCCATCCCTTCTCTCCAGAGATGCTGCCTGTCCCGCTGAGTTACTCCAGCATTTTGTGTCTATCTTCAAATTAAGAATGGATTTTTCTCCCCAGTTTTCTAGTTTTTCTGGCCAATTGTAACTCTCCTTATAGTGCTTGCCCTATGTGTGTGTGTGGATAACTGACTTGGATAATGATAAAAGGGCGGGAGATTTGTTTCCTGAAAAGATCTCATGGATTCTTTAACCCCATTACGCGCATCAGACTTTGTCTATGGATCTTCAAGGCCCTGATCCGAAACGTCACCCTTCCATGTTCTCCAGAGATGCTGCCTGACCTGTTGAGTTACTCCAACACTTTGGATCTTTTATTTGTAAACCGGCATCTGCAGTTCCTTGTTTCTAAGATTTAGATGGACATGAGCCAAACACAGGCATTTGGGAGTAGAAGGCTTTTGACCCAAAATGTCACCCTTCCATGTTCTCCAGAGATGCTGCCTGACCCGCGGAGTTACTCCAGCACTTTGTGTCCTTTTGTAGATGGGGCATGTTGGCGGGCGTGGGCAGGTTGTGCGGAAGGACCTGTTTCTGCGCTGTCTGACTTTATGCCTGTGACTATAATAAAGTACAGTGTTCAGTCCTAGACTGTGTCACAGTACAAGTGTAGGAAGAGCAACAAACGTGGCCACCTAATAAAATGAGGCTAAACATCAGTAGAATAGGAAATGGCGAAATCTTCACAGTTTTTCTCTCTCTGATCTCACTGCTAACATCTCCCTGCAGGCCTAGTGATTAATGGTGTTGTGCGTTGCCACGGCAACATGTGTGTTCTATATTTTCTTCAATGTGTTTTTATTGCAGGCTCTAAAATGTGGCCCTTTCACACAAAGGCACAGTTTAGGGAGATGCACTTAGATCACATGAAAAATGTGTTGAACCACACATATATTAATCAAATCTAGCCCGTTGCAGTTACCCCTGATGGCTTGTCATTAATGCTGTAGCTTTTCATTTAATAAGACACCGATCATTTTGCACCTCAGTCCAGAACCCAGAACATATTTTTTAAATTTGTCTTTGTTTTAAATTACTAATACGATGGCGGCATGGTGGCGCAGCGGTAGAGATGCTGCCTTACAGCGCTTACCGTGCCTGAAACCCGGGTTCGATCCCGACTACGGGTGCTGTCTGTACGCAGTTTCTACGTTCTCCCTGTGACCTGCGTGGGTTTTCCTTGAGATCTTCGGTTTCCTCCCACACTCCAAAGACGTACAGGTTTATAGGTTAATCGGCCTGGTATAATTGTAAATTGGCCCTAGTGTGTGTAGGGTAGTGTTAATGTGCGGGGATCGCTGGTCGGCGCGGACTCGGTGGGCCGAAGGGCCTGTTTCCGCGCTGTATCTCTAAACTAAACTAAAACTAAAAAAGAATCCTTGAAGTTAGTGATTAATTCTACATTATACACATAGCTCCATGACATTTTTTTCAATCACTACATGAAAGGTACACTCGTCAATGTTCTTGATGGTATGTAAGTGTTTACGATAAATTAAAATCATTGAATTAAAGAAATTGAGTTACATAGAACCAGAGGTCGTTGTTTAATTATAGTTTTTTTAAATATTTTCTGTTGGCTTCACAGAAGTTATAGGAGTAGAATTAGGCCATTCGGCCCTACTTCGCGTCCACTCCACCATTCAATCATGGCTGATCTCTGCCTCCTAATCCCATTTTCCTGCCTTCTCCCCATCACCCTTGACACCCGTTCTAATCAAGAATTTGTCTATCTCTGCCTTAAAAATATCCACTGACTTGGCGTCCACAGCCCTCTGTGGCGATGAGTTCCACAGATTCACCACCATCTGACCAAAGAAGTTCCTCCTCACCTCCTTTCTAAAAG
The DNA here is from genome assembly GCA_038087875.1 of Malacoraja senta. NCBI lineage: Eukaryota > Metazoa > Chordata > Chondrichthyes > Rajiformes > Rajidae > Malacoraja > Malacoraja senta. Next base: position 22,583 of record JAXLNO010005946.1, read on the forward strand.
AGCGTCCTGTACTTCTGAGGCGACAACCTCTGGTCCTAGACTCTCCCACCAGTGGAAACATATTTTGTTCTCCACATGTGTCCTCAGCCAAACACCTTCCCCAGTGTTTATTGATTTTTGACAGTATTGACCATTATATTTAATCACAGCCTTGATTTCCCAGGCAGCTCGAAAGCAGGCACTCTGAAGGTTAATCTGACGGCTTTGATTATGGCTCTAGCGGAATGGGCCTTCACAAAGCTGTACATCGTGCCCCCAGAGAGGGTCTGATGCTGGAGGCAATTTACAGCTCAATCATTACTTTGATCTTTGCTTTAACAAAGGAAGATCTCCGCTTAATTGACTGTAATTCTCAGGACTGTTCCAATATTCTGTTACAGGAAAAAAAAATTGAAAGCGCACAGTTACTTTTCATCGATCGGATGAATTTGATTGAATCATGGATGCCGCGTGGTCCTTCATCCCACCAAGAACATCCACCACCCGTTCACACTAGTTCGAGGTCATCCCATATTTCTCAACCACTCCCTACACACCAGGGGCAATTCATAGAGGCCCAATTAACCTGCAAACTCCCACGTCTTTGGAATGAAGGAGGAGACCAGAGGACCCGGAGGAAACCCACAGGGAGAACGTGCAAACCCCACACAGACAGCACCCGGGGTCAGGATCGAACCCGGGTCTCTGGCGCAGTGAGGCAGCAGACCTACCCACTGCGCCACCGTGCCGCCTTCCCTGAATAGCACGGGATTTGAAAGCATTGCTTTTAGTCCAAAAAACACTGTCGGTTATTTTCCAGAAACCATTGACGCCTGACAAATTATGTCAAAATATACTCCATTACTGGGCCTCTTAGGGTAGTGAATCCGTGGAACTTATTGCCACAGACAGCTGTGGAGGTCAAGTCATTGGGTATTTTTAAAGCATAGACTGATAGGTTCTTGACGTCAAAGGTTTCGGGGGGAAAGGCAAGAGAATGGAGTTGTGAGGAAAAAGTAGATCAGATGTGATCGAATGGTGGTGCAGACTCGATGGGCCGAATGGCCTAATTCTGCTCCGTGTCTTATGGTCAGCAAGCATTTGACCAATATAACAAATAATGCAAAGGCGGGCAACTAAATGTTTTCACCCTTGTGTGAGGAGGTTACCCCTCAGATTCCTATTAATTCTTTCCCCCCCTTCACCTTAAACCTACGTTCTCTGGTTCTCGATTCCCCTTACTCTGGGCAAGAGACTCTGTGCATCTACCCGATCTATTCCTCTCATGATTTTATACACCTCTATAAGATCACCCCTCATCCTCCTACGCTCCAATGAATAGAGCCTCAGCCTACTCAACCTCTCCCTATAGCTCAGGCCCTCCAGTCCTGGCAACATCCTCGTTAATCTTCTCTGTACCCTTTCCAACTTGACAACATCTTTCCTGTAACATGGTGCATAGAAGGGAAGAGAATATTCTAAACGTGGCCTCACCAACATCTTATACAACTGCAACATGACCTCCCAACTTCTCTACTCAATGTACTCTATTTCACTACCCTATGATTCTTCTTTATTTTCTATGCACGTCTATTCTTCGAACCTCAAAGACGACAGCTCTGTACATTCTAATGAAAGATCATTGAAGTGAAACATCTGCACAGATGCTGCTTTCCTGCTGAGTTTCCAGTGTTTTAATTTCATTTGCCGTGTCTTGCTTTTCGAGCTAAATATCCCGTCGCGATACGAATAATTAGATGGGAGGATGGAAAGTATTTAGTTAATTAAGGGCGCTGGATTTCGAAATGTTCAAACATTTTCGGAGACAGTCGGCGACAGTGGGTTTGACGCCAATGAGCGTAGCTTGTCTTCTCCTGATGTAGGTGCTGTTATAGGTTGTCGGCAGGATGACGTAGGCCGGTGTTTCAACATGTTGAAAATCCAGTGGCGACCAGAAAGATGCTACGAGTCTTTGGGTGACTGAGGAAAAAGCAGGATCGGGGAACTGATTTTGGATGATCAGCCATGATCATATTGAATGGCGGTGCTGGCTCGAAGGGCCGAATGGCCTACTCCTGCACCTATTTTCTATGTTTCTATGTAGATGGGGCATCTTGGCCCAGGGCCTGTGTCTGTGCTGCATGACTCCATAATGCTATGACTATAATAAAGTATCGTATTTAGTCCTAGACTCTGTCACAGTGCAAGAGGAGGTAGAACAACAAACATGGCCGCCAGCTCCTGCAGTTCCTTGTTTCTACATAAAAACAAATGATATAACACCTCGAACTTCCCAAAACGTTCATTTGTTTAGACACAAAATGCTGGAGTAACTCAGCGGGACAGGCAGCATCTCTGGGTGACGTTTCGGGTCGAAACCCTTCTTCATTCTCGACCCCGAAACGTCACCCATTCCTTCTCTCCAGAGATGCTGCCTGTCCCGCTGAGTTACTCCAGCAATTTGAGTCTATCTTCGGTTTAAACCAGCATCTGCAGTTCCTTCCTACACAGTTTATTTGTTTAGGGGGGGTCAAGGAAAGAGCGTTCACGTCGCGGCCCTGTTTCCACCAATCTTTCCACCACCACGCACAAGAAGCGACAAGACAGGCACCATTGTATGCAGACGCCAAGAAGTGTGGTCAACTCTGGCTGAACAACTTCTAATCTTGTGTGTGGACTCGATAAGAGGAAGATTTGTTTAGCGTGTGCCAGGTTAGTGTAGTTACGTCTATTGTCCGTGAATATTGTCCAAGGTACAGTGAAAGGTTTTTTTGTTGCGTGCTATCCAGTTGGCTGAAATACTGTACAATTACAATTCAAGCCGTCCACAGTGTACAGTACAGGATAAAGAGAATGACCTTTAGTGGACGAGTGTCCAATAAACTCCAATTAAAGCTAGTCCAAGGGCCTCAGAGAAGCCAAGCAAACAACTGCCCCGAGATGTAACGTGGCAATAAAGCAAAAGCTCAGGACCAATACAATTTTATTAATATCTGAGGCAAATATCACTTTCTTCAATAACATTACCCAATCCACGTTTAATCTCTCTTAGTGGACCAGAGCAACGAAAACAACATAATGAATTAAAATAAATTAAAACTAAACTGGTGTTTTAATAGACAATAGACAATAGGTGCAGGAGTAGGCCAATTGGCCCTTCGAGCCAGCACCGCCATTCAATGTGATCATGGCTGATCATCTCCAATCAGTACCCCGTTCCTGTCTTCTCCCCATAACCCCTGACTCCGCTATCTTTAAGAGCCCTATCTAGCTCTCTCTTGAAAGTATCCAGAGAACCTGCCTGAGGCAGAGAATTCCACAGACTCACCACTCTCTGTGAGGAAAAAGTGTTTTACTCATAGAATCGTTGTCATGGTGCAGAAACAGGCCCTTCAGCCCAACTTGCCCTCACCGACCAACATGTCCCATTTACACCAGTCCCACCTGCCTGCGTTTGGCCCGTATCTAGTTTAGTTTAGCTTAGTCTATTGTCACGTGCACCGAGGTACAGTGAGAAGGTTTTGTTGCGTGCTATCCAGTCAGCGGAAAGACAATAGATGATTACAATCCAGCCATTTACAGTCAGCCTGTCCTATCCACGTACCTGTCTAAATGTCTCTTAAACGTTGCGTTAGTACCCGCCTCAGCTGCCGCCGCCAGCAGCTCGTTCCATACACCCACCACCCTTTGTGCAGAAAACTTTACCGTGTCGTCTGAGACCCAGGATGATGGGGAGAACTTAAAAGGACAGGCATTCGTCTTGTGGGAAGTGGAGAGGGCTTTGTGAGTGTAATTTGAGGGTGATCTCAAGGAAGCCGTCTCTTTGGGTATGCTGAACAAGTGTTGTCAGGGTGGACAATGTGTTTGCTATGCATGGAAATGGCATGTCATGGTCCAGTGAATGGCAAGGGTGTTGAGGGTAGGGGGATTCTGTTATGGTTCTAGGGAAGAGGAAGGGAAGAGTTCAGTCTGAAGAAGGGTTTCGGCCCGAAACGTTGCCTATTTCCTTCGCTCCATAGATGCTGCCTCACCCCGCTGAGTTTCTCCAGCATTTTTGTCTACCTTTGATTTTCCAGCATCTGCAGTTCCTTCTTAAACAAGAGTTCAGGATAGATGTTGCGGGAAATGGGATAAACCAGTGCTTCCTAGACTATTTCAGTGTCATTCACCCTTGAGTCTTCATCACAAAATTCCATTCACCCTCGACTAAAATGTTCATGTTTTTGGGTAATTTCCGTCTTATAGAATGAATTGAATGCTATTTATTGTCATTCAAACCTAGGCTTGAACGAAATATCATTACTACAGTTTTTTTACATTACAAAAAACAAACACAAAAAAAACACACAAAAAAACAAGACCCACACTTAACACAGTTTACATAAACATCCATCACAGTGAGTCTCCAACACCTCCTCACTGTGATGGAAGGCAAAGTCTTATCTCTTCCCTTTATTCTTCACCCGCAGTCCAGCAGTCCAACTGCAGCGTCTAGGCGAACTGGGGCTCCGGTGTTAAAGCCCCCGGCGGACGATGGTAAGTCTTGTGGCCATTTAGCCACGCCGGGCGATGCTCCCTCGTGTATAATTTTATATATCATTTATTTTGTCACGTGAGCAAAAAACATAAATTAACTAATTCGCCCCAAAATAAGTTCATTCACCCTTGGGTGAACCATTCGGCAGGTTAAGAAGCGCTGGGATAAACCACCGTGCTCAAAAATACAAGGTAGACAAAAATGCTGGAGAAACTCAGCGGGTGAGGCAGCATCTATGGAGCGAAGGAATAGGTGACGTTTCGGGTCGAGACCCTTCTTCAGACTGATGTCGGGAGGGGGGGAAAGAAAGGAAGAGGCGGAGACAGTGGGCTGTGGGAGAGCTGGGAAGGGGAGGGGAAGGAGGGAGAAAGCAGGGACTACCTGAAATTGCAGAAGCCAATGTTCATACCGCTGGGGTGTAAACTACCCAAGCGAAAGACGAGGTGCTGCTCCTCCAGTTTGCAGGTGGGACTCACTCTGGCCATGTCACTGTGCACCGCGGTACATGTGTCAAATGAAGGACCATAACCATAACTATACCATGACCATGAATCGATTCAAGATTAGTCACGATTATCAAGGAGCAAGAGAGGGGAGGAACTGCGGCTTTTTATTTGAAGAGTACCAGGAGAGAGAAAGGAAAATCACGGGGAGGCACTGGACGGAATAATCGGGGAAGGGAGGGAAAGGTGGAAATTTGACGTTGTCGGTAAAGAACGTGTACCAACACTTGACAAAACAAGCAACGTGCAGCAAAGAGTGAGAGAGAGGAAGAGAGAATACTCATGAAGGATGGATAGAAAATTGTCCATGTATTTCTCAAAGGTTGATTTTGCACAAGAAACTATGTGAGTTTCCATGACAACGCCTGTTATTTGCAGGAAGTTGGGTGGTGGGTGTATGGAACGGGCTGCTGGACGAGGTAGTTGAGACAGGTATAATAACAGCATTTAAAAGACACTTGGACGGGGACATGGACAGGAACGATTCAGACGGATGATATGGACCAACACTGGCAAATGGGACTCGATCAGATGGGGCACATTGATCGGCATGGACAAGTTGAGTCAAAGCTGTAGGAAGGAACTGCAGATGTCTGAAGAAAGGTCTCGACCCGAAACGTCACCCATTTCTTCTATCCAGAGATGCTGCCTGTCCCGCCAAGTTGCTCCAGCATTTTGTGTCCATCTTTAGTTGAGTCAACGGGCCTGTATCCATGCTGTGTGACTCCACCACTATGACTAGGTTAGTGGAGACACAGGACATGTTCAGTGCAAGCAGCAGAAATAGTCTTGGGGAGCAACTAAAGCTTTTCCCTGTGATGGTATTTCAGTCTCAGTCAAAGAGGCCGACGTCAGGAAATCCTTCAGAGGGGTGAACCCTCGAAAAGCGCCTGGACCTGATGGTATACCGGGTCGCGTTCTAAAAACCTGTGCGGACCAACTGGCTGGAGTTTTTACAGACATTTTCAACCTCTCACTTCTGAGGTCTGAGGTCCCCACCTGCTTCAAAAGGGCATCAATTATACCAGTGCCCAAGAAGAGTAAGGTGACGTGCCTCAATGACTATCGACCTGTGGCACTAACGCCTGTGGTGATGAAGTGCTTTGAGAGGTTGATCATGACGCAGATCAACTCCTACCTCAACAAAAACCTTGACCCACTGCAGTTCGCTTACCGCCACAACAGATCAATGGTGGATGCGATCTCGCTGGCTCTCCACTCCGCTCTGGACCACTTGGACAACAAAAACTCATATGTCAGGCTGTTATTCATCGATTACAGCTCGGCATTTAACACAATCATCCCCTCCAAGCTGGTTACCAAACTCGCAGAACTGGGTCTCTGCGCATCCCTCTGCAATTGGATCCTCGACTTCCTCACTCTCAGACCACAGTCTGTTCGTATTGGTGGAAATGTGTCAGACTCGATAACAATCAGCACGGGAGCACCTCAAGGCTGCGTGCTCAGTCCCCTGCTGTACTCACTCTATACTCATGACTGCGTAGCCGGACATAGTGCGAACTCCATCATCAAGTTCGCTGATGACACCACTGTTGTGGGACGTATCACTGATGGGGATGAGTCAGAGTATAGAAGAGAGATCGAGCAACTGTCCATATGGTGCCAGCACAACAACCTGGCCCTCAACACCAGCAAAACCAAGGAACTGATTGTGGACTTTGGAAGGAGTAGGATGGGGACCTACAGTCCCGTTTATATCAACGGGTCGATGGTTGAAAGGGTCAAGAGCTTCAAATTCCTGGGCGTGCACATCTCTGAAGATCTTTCCTGGTCCGAGAACAATGATGCCATTATTAAGAAAGCACATCAGCGCCTCTACTTCCTGAGAAGATTACGGAGAGTCGGTTTGTCAAGGAGGACTCTCTCTAACTTCTACAGGTGCACAGTAGAGAGCATGCTGACCGGTTGCATCATGGCTTGGTTCGGCAACTTGAGTGCCCTGGAGAGGAAAAGACTACAAAAAGTAGTAAACACTGCCCAGTCCATCATCAGCTCTGACCTCCCTTCCATCGAGGGGATCTATCACAGTCGCTGCCTCAAAAAGGCTGGCAGCATCATCAAGGACCCACACCATCCTGGCCACACACTCATCTCCCTACTACCTTCAGGTAGAAGGTACAGGAGCCTGAAGACTGCAACGACCAGGTTCAGGAACAGCTACTTCCCCACAGCCATCAGGCTATTAAACCTGGCTCGGACATAACACTGAACTTTACTAGCCAATACTGTTATTTGCACTTTATCAGTATATTGACCATTGTGTATATATTTATAGAATGCCTTGTAGTAAATGCCTACTATGTTCTGTTGTGCTCAAGCAAAGCAAGAATTTCATTGTCCTACCAGGGACACATGACAATAAACTCACTTGACTTGAC
>JAXLNO010005947.1:0-43589 GCA_038087875.1 Malacoraja senta
TGGGGGGTGAGTGGGGGTGTGACGGTGAGTGGGGGTGGGGGGTGAGTGGGGGTGGGGGGTGAGTGGGGGTGTGACGGTGAGTGGGGGTGGGGGGTGAGTGGGGGTGGGGGGTGAGTGGGGGTGTGACGGTGAGTGGGGGTGGAGGGTGAGTGGGGGTGTGACGGTGAGTGGGGGTGGGGGGTGAGCGGGGGTGGGGGTGAGTGGGGGTGGGGGGTGAGTGGGGGTGGGGGGTGAGTGGGGGTGGGGGGTGAGCGGGGGTGTGACGGTGAGTGCGGGTGGGGGGTGAGTGGGGGTGTGACGGTGAATGGGGGTGGGGGGGTGAGCGGGGGTGTGACGGTGAGTGGGGGTGGGGGTTGAGTGGGGGTGTGACGGTGAGTGGGGGTGGGGGGTGAGTGGGGGTGGGGGGTGAGTGGGGGTGTGACGGTGAGTGGGGGTGGAGGGTGAGTGGGGGTGTGACGGTGAGTGGGGGTGGGGGGTGAGCGGGGGTGGGGGTGAGTGGAGGTGGGGGGTGAGTGGGGGTGGGGGGTGAGTGGGGGTGGGGGGTGAGTGGGGGTGGGGGGGTGAGTGGGGGTGGGGGTGAGGGGGTGAGTGGGGGGAGGGGGTGAGTGGGGGTGGGGGTGAGTGGGGGGAGGGGGTGAGTGGGGGTGGGGGGTGAGTGGGGGCGGGGGGTGAGTGGGGGTGGGGGGATGAGTGGGGGTGGGGGGTGAGTGGGGGTGGGGGGTGAGTGGGGGTGGGGGTGAGTGGGGTTGGGGGGTTGAGTGGGGGTGGGGGGTGAGTGGGGGCGAGGGGGTGGGGGTGTGACGGTGAGTGGGGGTGGGGGGGTGAGTGGGGGTGTGACGGTGAGTGGGGGTGGGGGGTGAGCGGGGGTGTGACGGTGAGTGGGGGTGGGGGGTGAGTGGGGGTGTGACGGTGAGTGGGGGTGGGGGGTGAGTGGGGGTGGGGGGTGAGCGGGGGTGTGACGGTGAGTGGGGGTGGGGGTGAGTGGGGGTGTGACGGGTGGGGGGTGAGTGGGGGTGGGGGTGGGGGTGGGGGGTGAGTGGGGGTGAGTGGGGGTGAGTGGGGGTGTGACGGGTGGGGGGTGAGTGGGGGTGGGGGTGGGGGTGGGGGGTGAGTGGGGGTGAGTGGGGGTGAGTGGGGGGTGAGTGGGGGTGTGACGGTGAGTGGGGAGGGGTTGAGGGGAACGACCCCCCCACATTACACCTCATCCACCCCGGCGGCCGCTGCCACCATCAGCCTCCTGTCCACGAGCGGCTTCAACATCCCCGACACTGATTCCGCTCCGCGCGCCAACCCCAGTCCAATCCCCACTGGGAGCCGGCTCTGATTGGTTCCCATTTGACTAGATGCGACGTGGCAACAGCCGCTGATTGGCTCCCACCCTGAAATGGGGACGAATTGAGGTTCTCATTGGTTGCCGGGTAAGCGAGCGCGGGCCCGTGGTCTGGTCCTCCGGGCCGGTCCTCCAGGCGGTTGGAGCCGGGCGGGCGCGGGTTTGGCAGTTGGTGACGTGGAGCTTTGGTGACGTGAAGATGAAGATGAACCGGCGCCGACATCCGGGCCCTGGAGAGAGAAAGATGGAGACAGAGAGAGGGAGAGAGAGAGAGGGAGAGAGAGAGAGAGAGGGAGAGAGAGAGACAGAGAGACATATAAACTGACAGAGAGAGACAGAGAGTCTGAGATTGAGATGGAGAGACAGACAGACAGTCAGTGACAGAGAGTGACACAGACAGCGTGAGAGAGAGAGAGAGAGAGAGATACAGAGAGAAACAGTGAGAAAGAGGGAGAAACACAGAGAGAGAGAGAGAGATACAGAGAGAAACAGAGTGAGAGACAGAGAGAGATAGACGAAGAGAGAGCGAGAGAAATACAGAGAGATAGATAGTGAGAGAAACAGAGTGAGAAACACAGAGAGAGAGACAGAGAGAGAGTGAGAGAGAGAGAGTGAGACCAAGGCTGACCAAGGCTGGGAGCTGAACATCCAGGGTTATTCAATATTCAGGAGGGATAGACAGAAAGGAAAAAGGACGTTGGGTAGCGTTGCTGGTTAGAGAGGAGATTAATGCAATAGAAAGGAAGGACATTAGCTTGGAGGATGTGGAATCGATATGGGTAGACCTGCGAAACACTAAGGGGCAGAAAACGCTAGTGGGAGTTGTGTACAGGCCACCTAACAGTAGTAGTGGAGTTGGGGATGGCATCAAACAGGAAATTAGAAATGCGTGCAACAAAGGCAAAACAATTATAATGGGTTACTTCAATCTACATATAGATTGGGTGAATCAAATTGGCAGGGGTGCTGAGGAAGAGGATTTCTTGGAATGTATGTCTTGTTGTGCGTGGCCCCTTGGCAAGAGTGACCATAATATGGTTGAGTTCTTCATTAGGATGGAGAATGACATTGTTAATTCAGAAACAAGGGTTCTGAACTTAAAGAAAGGTAACTTTGAGGGTATGAGACGTGAATTGGCCAAGATAGACTGGCAATTCATTCTTAAAGGGCTGACGGTGGATATGCAATGGAAGGCATTTAAAGACCGCATGGATGAACTACAACAATTGTTCATCCCAGTTTGGCAAAAGAATAAATCAGGGAAGGTCATGCATCCATGGATAACAAGGGAAATCAGGGATAGTATCAAAACAAAAGATGAAGCATACTGGGAGAAATTCAGTCCAGCAGAGGAGGACAAAGGGCTTAATTAGGAAAGGGAAAATAGATTATGAAAGAAAACTGGCAGGGAACATAAAAACTGACTGCAAAAGCTTTTATAGATATGTGAAGAGAAAAAGATTAGTTAAAACAAATGTAGGTCCCTTGCAGTCAGAAACAGGTGAATTGATCATGGGGAACAAGGACATGGCAGACTACTTGAATTGAATAACTACTTTGGTTCTGTCTTCACTAAGGAAGACATAAATAATTTGCCGGAAATAGCAGGGTACCGGGGGGGTCAAATGAGATAGAGGAACTGAGTGAAATCCAGGTTAGTCGGGAAATGGTGTTAGGTAAATTGAATGGATTAAAGGCCGATAAATCCCCAGAGCCAGATAGGCTGCATCCCAGAGTGCTTAAGGAAGTAGCCCCAGAAATAGTGAATGCATTAGTGATAATTTGTCAAAAGTCTTTAGATTCTGGAGTAGTTCCTGAGGATTGGAGGGTAGCTAATGTAACCCCACTTTTTAAAAAGGGAGGGAGAAAGAAAATGGGGAATTACAGACCAGTTAGTCCAACATCGGTAGTGGGGAAACTGCTAGAGTCAGTTATTAAAGATGGGATAGCAGCACATTTGGAAAGTGGTGAAATCATTGGACAAAGTCAGCATGGATTTATGAATGGTAAATCATGTCTGACGAATCTTATAGAATTTTTCGAGGATGTAACTACTAGTGGATAATGGAGAACCAGTGGATGTGTTATATCTGGACTTTCAGAAGGCTTTCGACAAGATCCCACATAAGAGATTAGTATACAAACTTAAAGCACACGGTATTGGGGGTTCAGTATTGATGTGGATAGAGAACTGTCTGGCAGACAGGAAGCAAAGAGTAGGAGTAAACGGGTCCTTTTCAGAATGGCAGGCAGTGACTAGTGGGGTACCGCAAGGCTCAGTGCTGGGACCCCAGCTATTTACAATATATATTAATGATTTGGACGAGGGAATTGAATGCAACATCTCCAAGTTTGCGGATGACACGAAGTTGGGGGGCAGTGTTAGCTGTGAGGAGGATGCCAGGAGGCTGCAAGGTGACTTGGATAGGTTTGGTGAGTGGGCAAATGCATGGCAGATGCAGTATAATGTGGTTAAAAGTGAGGTTATCCACTTTGGTGGCAAGAACAGGAAAGTAGACTATTATCTGAATGGTGGCCGATTAGGAAAAGGGGAGATGCAACGAGAACTGGGTGTCATGGTACACCAGTCATTGAAAGTAGCCATGCAGGTGCAGCAGGCAGTGAAGAAAGCCAATGGTATGTTGGCATTCATAGCAAAAGGATTTGAGTATAGGAGCAGGGAGGTTCTACTGCAGTTGTACAGGGCCTTGGTGAGACCACACCTGGAGTCTGATTGTCCCCAGCACCGCCCGCCCGCCTGGAGGACCGGCCTGGAGGACCACGGGCGCTCGGCTCACCCCGCCTGGAGGACCACGGGCACTCGGCTCACCATAGCACGGGGGAGCACGGACCCACCCGGGGGAGACGAGTCGGAAGTGAGGGCGCAGGGCCTCAGCCTGGAAATGACGTCACGGCCGCGCTGCCTGCCTTCCACGCGCGGTGATGACGACAGCGGTGAGGGTGAAGCATGCGCAGCAGTAGAGTTGCTGCCTGACGGACACAATGATGGATCCCTCCCCCCACCCCCACCCCCACCCCCACTACCGGGGCTGTCTTGTCTCTTCTCCCCGTCACTTTCAGCCCACTACATCCACATACACAATATTAGAGGCGGCTCCACGCCTTCATCCCCCTCCCTCTCTCACACACCCCTCACACGCCCTCCTCACCACCCCTCACACATCCCCCTAACCCATCCTTACGCACCCCCCCTTTCACACACCTCCTCACCCCCTCTCACCCTCCCCTCCCTCACCCCATCATCCCCTCACCCACTCAACACCCCTCTCGCCCCCTCACCCCATTCACCCCCCTTTACCCCCTCACAACCTCCTCCCTCATCCCCCTCAAATCGCTCCACACCCTCCTCACCCTCTCCCCGTTCACCCTCACACCCCCCTATTCCCCCCTCACCCACCTCATTGCTCACCCACCTCCCCATCTCACCCCCCAACCCCCTCACTCCCCCTCACCCTACTCACCACCCTCATCCCCCTTCATCCCCCTTACCCACTCACTCCCCTTTCACCTGCTCAACCCTTCTCACCCCCTGCCCCATCACCCACCTCCCCCTCACCTCCTCATCCCCTCACCCCCTCACCCACCCCACCCCTTCAAACCCACCCCATCTCCCTCCCGCTCCTCACCCCCTAACACCCTCCTCACCCCCCTTCACCCTACTCACCCCCCTCACCCCCTTTCCCCCTCACCCCATCCCCTCCCTCACCTCTCACCCCCCGCAACCCCCTCACTTCCCCATCCCCTCACCCCCTTCAACCCCACTTCCCCTTACCCCCACCCACACCCCCTCTCACCCACCCCCCCACTCACCCCCTCCCCATACTCACCGCTCCCCCTCACCCCCTCCCCTCTCAACCTCTCCCACACACCCACCCCCCTTACCCCCTCTCGCCTCCCCCTTTGCCCCCTCAGGTTGAACCGGACGTGCCTCATGAGGGGGTGGGTCGGGTCAGGCCAGGCAGCATCTGTGGAGAAAAGGGGATGTTTTTTTGGTCACGACCCTTCTTCTGCAGACCTGAAACGTGGCCTATCCACGTTGAGCATAGATACTGCCTGACCTGTTATGTTACTCCAACACTCTGTGTCTTTTTGTGTATGAACCAGCATCTGCAGTTCCTTGTGTCTGCCAAAGATAGGCACAAAGTGCTGGGGAAATATGGGCAACGTTTCAGGTTTCGGGTCATTTGGCTACTTGTCGATGTTGTGAGTGTGTTGGTGAGTGTAAGTGTGTGGGTGAGAGTGTGTGGGAGAGAGTGTAAGGGAGTGTGTGGGTGAGGGAGTGTGTGGGTGGGTGTGTGAGGCAATGTGTGGGTGAGGGTGTGTGTGGGTGAGGAAATGTGTGGGTGGGTGAGAGTGCGTGAGAGAGTGAGGGAGTATGTGGGAGTGTGCGTGAGTGTGTGGGTATGGGTGTGTGTGTATGTATGTGCGTGGGTGAGTGGGTGTGTGTGTGTATGTGGGTGAGGCGGTGTGTGTGTGTGGGGTGGGAGTGGGTGTGGGAATGTGTGAGAAGGTGGGTGAGGCGGTGTGGGTGTGTGGGTGAGTGAATGTAGGTGTGGGGATGAATGTGAGTGTGTGGGTATTTGTCGGTGTGGGTATGTGGGAGTGAGTGTGTGTGTGTGGGTGTGGGGGTCTAGAGATGTGTGTGTGGGAGTGGGTAAGTGTGTGGGAAAGTGGGCATGAGTGGGTGAGTGTGTGGGAGTGGGTGTCAGTGGGTGTGTGTGTGTGTGTGTGTAGGCATGAGTGGGGTTGTGTGTGGGGGGTGTGCGTGTATGTGTGGGTATGTGAGGGAGTGTGGGTGTGTGTGTGTGGGTGTGTGTGGGAATGGGTAAGTGTGTGAGTGTATGGGCATAAGTGGGTTTGTGTGAGTGTGTGTGGGTATGTGTTTGTGTGGGTTTGTGTGGGTATGTATGAGTGTGTGGGTGAGTGTGTGTGGGTATGTGTGAGTGTGTGGGTGTGGAGGTGAGTGGGTGAGTGTGTCAGTGCACCCGTGCAATATTTTGTTATTATTAAATTAAATATATGTGTTATTGTACTAGTTATGCACTGGGATGTAGTGATAGGCTATAATCTTGTTTGACCCTCTTGGGAGACTAGCTTCCCCCCCCCCCCTCCCCCCCAACAAGCAAAACCTGAAGTGACGTCCCTGTTTGACACTCCGGCACCTACAGAATGAGCACTGCAACACTGGGGAGCGCGGGAACTTACACCTCAGTTTGCTCCAGGCTATCAAGTTGAGGGTTTCCATGACATATTGAAATCACAATAGCATTTCCATCCTTCCCATTAATGTGGTTGCATAAAACATTATGATTTTGTTGGTTAACCTTGATTGGTGGCTACAAGTTTTGTTTTGAATATCTTCCATTTGTTTTACTTAAGTTCTTTTTTGAGTTCATTAAATTTACAAAACTGACATTTCTTTATGTTTTTCTACAGCCTGCAAAAATGTGCCAAATATATAATGTGGCCCTCATGGAGAAACGTTTGGAGGCCCCTGTTGTAAGGTATAATTTAACAACATTACAGTATAAATTAAGGGTAAACAAGCAAGCAAATGGTGTCATTTAAAGGTATAATTATCAAAAATGTCCTGTGTAAAGGGTACTTCTCTCTAATTAGAGTAAACAAGCAAGGAACAGGTATCATGTTACAAGGAGGTGTAGGTGGAATATAAAATATTTGCAATATGACAAGTGTAAACAAGCAAGGTCATTTTAAGGTATGATTATCACACATTTTGTGTGTAAATTAAGAAGTGACAAGCAAGTAAAGTGTGTTATTTTCAGCTACAATAAATTACAGTATAGATTTAGGGTCAATAGGCAAGAAAATGGTGTCATTTTAAGGTGCAATTACCACATTTTTCTGGACCCCAATCTCTCTTCCTCCTTTTTCAGTTTTTTCCTGTCTCACGCCTGATGACTAGAGGTCAGTGCGACAGGCCTGTAATCTTTAAGACCAGCAATCCTTGTCTTTTTGGGTACAGGGACAATGGTGCAGACTTTGAAGCAGTTAGGGACAGTACAGGTTTGCAGGGACTGGTTGAAAAGCAATTTTCCATTATCATGGTTTCTGATTGAATAACTAAGAGATGAGAAAATGGACCATCACTGCTCTAATGAAGTGCGAATATAGACAAGTTAACCATCTTGTGTGTAATTAATTATTATGTGGTTTAGTCTCATTCTGTGCAACATGGACTAATGGATTGACTGATCACCTTCTCAGATTTCCCTGAAAATCAGTGCCTGTACATCAGAGCACACAAGTAACACAACAGAAAACAAGGTCTCAACTCCAAATTGCAATGAGCCTTTGGCAAATTTTCGAGCTATATCAGTGGTTCATAACTTCGAAGGAACTTTGAGTTGAAAGTTGATTTTTCTGCTGTGTTCTTTGTACCAGAGGTGTGCAAAACATGATTTTCAATCAAATCTGAGATGGCGACCAGCCGACCTTCTTACTTGCTGTTATTTGGTACAGAATCAAATCATCCAATACCAAGCAATTTATGTACAAGTCTCCGATAAACCATCAATGTATACTGAATTTTGGTCCTTGGAAATGGGATTTTTGGACCTTGAAAGTCTTTGAATTTATAGCTGTTCCAAGTGTACGCACCCTTGGTATGAGAAATAAAGTGGATGAGCTTGAGGCTCCGTTAGAAATTGGCAAGTATAATGTCATGGGAATTAGAGACATGGCTGCAAGAGGACCAGGGCTGGGAACTGAATATTCAGGGGTATACGTACGCTCGAAAAGACAGACAGACAGGTGGGCAGAGAGGGTGGGGTAGCTCTGTTGGTGAGGAATGAAATTCAGTCCCTTACGAGGGATGACATCGAATCAGGAGATGTGGAGTCAGTACGGATAGAACTGAGGCCCGGACCAGCGAAACTGCCGCCCGCAGCCGCCGACTCTCACCGCCTCCCCGGGCGTGGCCACTGTCGCCGACCTTCACTGTCACCACGACCACCGATGCTGCTGCCCGTATCTCTACTCCAGCCCCCCCCCCCCAACGGGCCTCCACCAGCGACTCCGCCCGCCGACCCTCCCTCGTCTCTCCATCGGCCACCAGCGGGCCAGAGCCGTCACCTCACCAGAGTTCCCGGCTCAGCACCAGGCCCACAACCTCCACCATGCAGACAGCACGTGGTCTGTCTCTGCTGGGTCCTAGTGCTCCCATCCCCCTACAGGGAGTGTAGTGATGGGTCTTCCCTTCCCCCTCTTATAATCAGGTTACCTCGACCACACACCTGCTAGATAAAATTCCCCACTTTATTATAGGGAGGTTGCACGGCAGTCAGGTCACGACCCGTGACCCGTACTGTTGCCACGCTACGCCAACTGGAGTACATACGATGAACTTCAGGTAAACACTTACCATTGTTTCCAGCGTAGTGGGCCCGTTAAAAACCACCGCCATGGCCAATGTTTGCGCTGTAAATAATTATGGAAATCGGGGTAAGCGTGAGAGACATTTATCCTACTTCAGAATTCCATAAGTGAGGAGAAATGACGGTAGATAGAAGCAACAGCTGAAGGGACAACAGTAGATAAAGTGATTGGCGGACATTGGCCGTGCAAATATCAAGATTGAAAATATTGGGAATTAACACGTTTGCTCACTGCATTTCATCAACAGTAAGGCATTATTTGTGTTTTTGCTTGATTCCTTTGGTATCTAAAAGTTTCACAAGTGCTAAATCTGGCTGTAAAATTTTAAACACGCCCATGGTTCTCAAGTGGGTTTTTACATACAAAACGAAAACACTTCTGAAGCAAAATTTATCCTTCAAAAAATGGCAAACCGTACATGGGTTTTGAATTACATTTGACTCAGATGCAAGCCAAGGAATGGCATAGTTGTTAGCTGGTAATTGGACATAATCAACCTCAGTAAATTGACAATATCCTATTGGAAGGGAGTGGGTGTTTAAGCTGTCAGAACATTTTATTATTTGCCAAAATATACATCTCAATACCATGATAGAAAACTTACTTTTCCACACACCACTTGTAAGTCTGGAGATTTTTTTAATGATAAATTTAGCTTCAGAAGCATTTTCTTTTTGCATGTAAAAACCCACTTCAGAACCATGATCGATTTTACAATTTTACAGCCAGATTCATCACTTCTGAAACGTTTTAGATAGCAAATGAATAAAGAAAAACATACATAATACCTTACTGTTGATGAAATGCAGTGAGCAAAGGTGATAATTCCCAATATTTTCCAATTTGATATCTGCATGGCCAATGTTTGCCAAGCACTTTAACTGTTGTTGTCCCTTCAGCTCTCGCTTCTCTTTACCTTCATTTCGTTTCACTTTTGGAATTCTGCAGTAGGATAGATGTCTCTCACGGTTACCCCGATTTCCACAATTATTTACAGCGCAAAAATCCACCATTTTGGCGGTTTTTAACAGTGGGAAAGTACGCGTTTCTTGCATTAATAACATATACCGGAAGTTACGTTTGTCTTCTAAATGGATTGAGCGGCTCCGTGAGTCAAGCCCTATGACCCAGTGACCTTACGTGCAACCCCCCTATAGCTACTTCCCCACAACTTCAAACAAACTCTGAACATTAATAGCCCATTGCTCTTTATCTGCTTATTTATGTGTGTGTGTATATATATTCAATGGTATATGGACACACTGATCTGTATTTATTTATGCCTGCAATATTCTGTTGTGCTGAAGCAAAGCAAGAATTTCATTGTCCTATCTGGGACACATGACAATATACTCTCTTGAATCTTGAATCTTAAATCGCTTGGAAGTTCAATGCATTAAATCGCTTTGCACTAATCTTGCAGAACCACTTAAAAATGTTAAATGCAACACATGCATCGCATTGGAATAACTTTGCACCCTCCTGCAACGTTAAATGCAGCAAATACGTTGCATTCAAGTAATATTGCAACCTGCCCCCCAACCCCGCTTGGAAGTTCAATGCATTAAATCGCTTTGCACTAATCTTGCAGAACTCCTCAAAAATGTTAAATGCAACAAATGCATCGCGTTGGAATAACTTTGCACCATCCTGCAACGTTAAGTGCAGCAAATGCGTCGCATTAGTGATATTGCAACCCCCCGGGATGTGAAATGCATTAAATTGATTGCAATAATCTTGCAAAACCCCTCAGATGTGAAATGCAACAGTGATGTCACAGAGGGGACGGCGGGGCAGGACATCCGGCCCTCTGACTGATCGGACGTCCCCATTGGCAGAGAGAGACGTCATTCAACCGGGCGGTGGGGCGGGACTTGCAGATGGCTGGAAGCGGCAAGTGATTGGTGGAGTTGGACGTCAGTCAGAGGGTGGGAGAAGGAACCCGCCCCCTTGTCTCTCTCTGGTCCGCGTTGCAGACAGGAGTGAGAGAGAGGGAGAAGGGGAGAGAGAGAGAGAGGGCGAGATGGAGGAGTGTGGGCTGGGAGAGGGAGGGAAGGAGGAAAGGAGAAATTGAGGGAGAGATGAAGAATTGTGTGAAAATTTTAGATTTGAGTGAAAGAGAGGGGGAAGGTGGAAGGTGGAAGGGAGGGAAGGAGAGATGGAGGGGAGAGAGAGAGAGAGAAAGGCGGGAGAGAGGAGAGGAGAGGAGAGGAGAAAGAGAGAGAGAGGAGAGAGAGAGAGAGAAAGGAGAGAGGGAGAGGGAATATAGAGGAGAGGAGAGGCAGAGAGAGGGAAAGAGATAGGAGAGAGGGAGCGGGAAAGATAGAGAGTAAGAGAGAGAGAGGGAGAGAGAGAGGGAGAGAGAGAAAGGAGAGGGAGATAGGAGAGGAGGGTGGAGAGGAGAGGAGAGAGAGAGAGAGAGAGGGAGAGGGAAAGATAGATGGGAGAGAGGGAGACGGAAAGATAGAGGGCAGGGGAGGAGAGGAGAGGGGAGATAGATAGAGGGAAGGAGAGGAGAGAGAAATAGGGGAGGGAGATAGAGGGAGAGGGAAAGAGAGAGGGAGCGAGATGGAGGGAGTGAGATGGAGGGGTGTGGGCTGCGGGAGGGAGGAGGAAAAGAGAAGTTGAGTGAAAAATGAGGATTTGAGTGAAAGAGAGGGGGAAGGTGGGAGGGAGGGGAGATGGAGGGGGAGAGAGAGAGAGAGCGAGAAAGGAGAGGGACAGAGGAGATGGGAGAGGGAGAGAGACAGAGAAAGGAGACAGGGAGAGGGCAAGATAGAGGAGAGGAGAGAGAGAGGGGGGGGGAGAGAATGGAGAGAGGGAGAGGGAAAGATAGAGGACAGGAGAGGGAGAGAGAGAGGGGGTAGAGACAGAAAGGAGGGAGAGGGAAAGATAGAGGAGATGGGAGGGGTGGGGAGAGAGAGGGATGAATTTTAAAGGAATTGTAGTCTTCACTTTAGGAGCAGATTTGCAAGTTTGACACCAGCATCTGAAGAATTCAATCGTTAGTTAAGTTCATAATGGTGGCGTTCGTGTGCGAATGGAGGGCGTGCGTGTTTGCGGCAACACAATACTCCAGGTGTGGTCTCACTAGGGCCCTGTACAAACTGCAGAAGGACCTCTTTGCTCCTGTACTCAACTCCTCTTGTTATGGAGGCCAACATGGCCAAAACTGTACACAATACTCCAGGTGTGGTCTCACTAGGGCCCTGTACAACTGCAGAAGGACCTCTTTGCTCCTATACTCAACTCTTGTTATGGAGGCCAACATGGCCAAAACTGTACACAATACTCCAGGTGTGGTCTCACTAGGGCCCTGTACAACTGCAGAAGGACCTCTTTGCTCCTACACTCAACTCTTTCTCGGTTTTCTTTCCTTTCCAAATAAAGTGAAAACATCTTTTACACTTTGTGGACAAGGCAATGTTTGAATTATGTTCTTCAACCAGTTTAGTCTAGTTTAGTTTGGAGATACAGCGCGGAAACAGGCCCTTCGGCCCACCGAGTCCATGCTAGCCCACCAGCGATCCCCACACACTAACAATATCCTACACACACACACACACACACACTGGGGGACAGTTTACAATCTTTACCAGAAGCCAATTAACCTACAAACACGCACGTCTTTGGAGTGTGGTGGGAATCCGGAGCGCCCGGAAAAATCCCACGCTGGTCACGGGTAGAGAACGTGTAAACTCCACACAGACAGCACCCGTGGTTGGGATGGAACCGGGGTCTCTGGCGCCGTGAGGCGGCAACTCTACCGCTGGGCCATCGTGCCGCCCAGAGAGGGAGGGAGAGGTGAATACTTCTCTCTCTATCTCTCCCTCTCACTCTCTCCCCTCTCCCCCTCGTCTTATCTCCCGGAACCAAACCTGCAACGTTTCGCCCTCCACCCGGACGCCTGAGACGCGCCGTCCCACTTTGCCAGCGCCGGTGCGCCGTTCTAAAGCGTCCCCCCTTCCCCAGGAAGCGACTTTGTGGAGGAGGGGTTCGCCACTCAACCGGAAATGGTGCGGGAATCCAGCTGTGAAGAGCAGGTGAGGATGAAAGCGCTGCCATGCAGCGGGGGGGGGCAGCAATCCAGCCAATGATGCATGCATTCCCTTTAATGCAGCAGGGGGAGCATGCACAGGCGCTTGTAGGCCGATCCCAGCATTTTATAATTCACCCTATAGGCACCCTTAATACAGCCCTTCAGGCCGATTTCTGTCTCATTTCCAAACCATTTGCCCCAAACCCCTTCCAAACTCACCAAGCCGACCTTGCAGGACAATGGCGTGGATGTGGGAAGTCCGGAGCGGCCAAAACAGGCCCTTCGGTCCATTCCCCCCTGCCAGCCCGCAGTTGGCATTGTCTGAATCGGATCCAAATCCCCTCTAGCAAACAGAGAGAGACAGAGAGAGACAGAGAGAGAGAGACACAGATAGAGAGAGAGAGAGAGACAGAGAGACAGAGAGAGAGAGAGACAGAGAGAGAGAGAGAGACACACAGATAGAGAGAGAGAGAGAGACAGAGAGTGACAGAGAGACAGAGAGACAGAGAGAGAGAGAGACACAGAGAGAGACACAAAGGGACAGGGACAGAGAGACAGACAGAGAGAGAGAGACAGAGAGAGACAGAGAGAGACAGAGAGAGAGAGAGAGAGAGAGAGAGAAAGAGACAGATAGAGAGAGAGAGAGAGAGAGAGAGAGACAGAGAGAGAGAGAGGCAGAGAGAGACACAGAGAGAGAGAGAGACAGGGACAGAGAGACAGGGACAGAGAGAGAGACAGAGAGAGACACAGAGAGACACAGACAGAGAGAGACAGAGAGAGAGAGAGAGAGAGAGACAGAGAGACAGAGAGAGAGAGAGACAGAGAGAGAAAGAGAGAGAGACAGAGAGACAGGGACAGAGAGACAGACAGAGAGAGAGAGACAGAGAGAGAGAGAGAGAGAGAGACAGAGAGAGAGAGAGAGAGATACAGAGAGAGAGACAGAGAGAGAGACAGAGAGAGAGAGAGAGAGACAGAGAGAGAGAGAGAGAGAGAGAGAGAGAGAGAGAGACAGAGAGACCGAGAGAGAGAGACAGAGAGACAGAGAGACACAGACACAGAGAGAGAGAGAGAGAGAGAGAGAGAGAGACAGAGAGTGACAGAGAGAGACAGAGAGAGACACAGATAGAGAGAGAGAGAGAGAGAGAGAGAGAGAGAGAGAGACAGTGAGAGAGAGAGAGAGACAGAGAGAGAGAGAGACAGTGAGAGAGAGAGAGAGAGAGAGAGAGACAGAGAGAGACAGAGAGAGACAGTGAGAGAGAGAGATAGAGAGAGAGAGACAGAAAGAGAGAGAGAGGCAGAGAGACACAGAGAGAGAGAGAGACACAGAGAGATAGGGACAGAGAGACAGACAGAGAGAGAGAGAGACACAGAGAGATAGGGACAGAGAGACAGACAGAGAGACAGAGAGAGAGAGAGAGAGACAGAGAGAGACAGAGAGAGAGAGAGAGAGAGACAGAGAGAGACAGAGAGACAGAGAGAGACAGTGTGAGAGAGAGAGAGAGACAGAGAGAGACAGAGAGAGAGACAGAGAGAGACAGAGAGAGAGACAGAGAGAGAGAGAGAGAGAGAGAGAGACAGAGAGAGAGAGAGACAGAGAGACAGAGAGAGAGAGAGAGAGAGAGAGAGACAGAGAGAGACAGAGAGACAGAGAGAGACAGTGAGAGAGAGAGAGAGAGAGACAGAAAGAGACAGAGAGAGAGAGACAGAGAGAGAGAGAGGCAGAGAGACAGACAGAGAGAGAGAGAGACACAGAGAGACAGGGACAGAGAGACAGACAGAGAGACAGAGAGAGAGAGAGAGAGAGAGACATACAGAGAGAAAGACACACAGAGAGAGAGATAGAGAGCGACAGAGAGAGAGACAGAGAGACACAGTGACACAGCGTGGAAACAGGCCCTTCGGCCCAACGTGCCACACTGACCTACATGCCCATTCTACACTAGTCCCACCTGCTGCCCACGTTTGGCTATGAGGGCTGATTCCATGGCTAAGAAGCTGCTAAGTAACAAGGCTACAGATTTTTGGAAAGAAGTGAGAGCTCTTAACAGTTGCAAAACATCTCTACCATGCACTGTAGATGGAATCTCTGGAACAGCTAATATCGCGGAGTTATGGCAACAACATTATAGTACTTTATTCAACTGTGTCCAAGGTGACTTGTATAGGGTGGACAATATTGAGAGTAGTGACTCAATGGTGATTATGTCACATAATAATAATGATAATAATAAATACTTTATTAATCCCATTTTCAATGGGAAATTCAGATGTCCTTGCAGCACACTAATAAAAGTACAACATAGCATTAAAGAAGAAGTTTAACATTAAAACATAAAAACATCCCCCCCACAATGGTTCCCACTGTGAGGGAAGGCACAAAGTCCAGTCCCCATCCTCTTGTCCACCCATAGTCGGGCCTATTGAGGTCTCCACAGTCGCCGTTATGGAGGCCCGATGTTTCAGGCCCTCTCGCCGGGTGATGGTGCTCCGGCGTCGGGAGATTCCTGTCATCGGCTTGGGATGCCTGGAATGGCCTCCTCCTTACTGCAGACCACGGCTTCCAAAGCCAACAGGCCGCTATGGACGGAGCTCCACCACTGGTGATCTCGGCGAGAGATCCCAGGCTCCCGATGTTCAAAGTCAGCGCCGCTGCCCACGGCTGTCCACTCCACAGACCTGCAGCACCACGATGTTCAATCGGCAGATCCCAGCATACCGTAGTTCCAGCGCGGCGACCCAGGCAAGGCATCGCCCACTCCGCGATAGCGCTCCAGCGCTGTGCCGCCGCCGAAGCCGAGGTTCTGGCCAGGTCCCCTCAGGAAACGCCGCTCCAGGCCCCGCTGGTAGGCCTCGAGGGCTGGTCGAAGGTGCTACTCGGAGGAAGGCAGCCTCCCCGACCAGCTAGGGACTAGAAAAAGCAGTTTCCCCCTCCCCCCCACCCCCACACATAAAATAATTAGACTCCCAAACAACACTTTTACGTACTAAAAATAATAAAAAGAAGTGAAAGAAACGGACAGCGGCAGGACTGGCAGCCGTATAGGACAGCGCCCCCTCTCAGAGGTGTATAATGCCATGAATAAGCTGTCCAACAACCAAGCAAGAGGCTTGGATCATATTTCTGCTGAACATCTTAAGTATGTGAGTATGAGGATAGCTCCTCTCCTTGCTATTTGTTTTACTGGCTTTATGATTCATGGCTTGTTACCAGACTCAATGTTGTCTGTTCTGTTAGTGCCGGTCATTAAGGACAAAGCTGGTAAAGTAGGCAGCCTAAATAATTACAGGCCCATAGCTTTAGCCAGCATATTGTCAAACGTTTTAGAAAGAGTTCTGCTGGATAGAATAAATGAGTTTGTTAACTCCACAGATAATCAGTTTGGTTTAAAAGCTAAACATGGCACTGACTTATGCATATATGCCCTAAAGGAGATTGTAAACAAATATAGAGGCAAAACCTCTTCAATCCTTATGTGCTTTATTGATGCTTCCAAAGCCTTTGATCATGTTAATCACACAAATCTGATTGTTAAAATGAGTCAAAGATGGGTGCCTAAATACACTGTGAGAATTCTGGCCTACTGGTATGCCCACCAGACTATGCAAATAAAATGGGGCAATAGGGTCTCAGCCCCATTTGGGGTTAGCAATGGTGTTAGACAAGGGGGGATTTTGTCCCCAGTCCTTTTTAATCTTTATATTGATGATCTGTCCAAACAATTGAAAGCCTGTAATACTGGGTGCATGATTGGTAATATTTTAGTGAACCATATTATGTATGCAGATGATCTTGTGGTCTTTAGTCCATCTAGCGCTGGTCTACAGCAGCTCCCTACTATATGTTCTGTGTATGGTATGGAACATGATATTAAATATAATGCTGGTAAGAGTGCTGTTATGATCTGTAGAACCAAAGAGGATAAATGTCTAAAATGTCCTGATTTTAAATTGTCTGACAATAA
This sequence comes from Malacoraja senta, assembly GCA_038087875.1. Lineage (NCBI taxonomy): Eukaryota > Metazoa > Chordata > Chondrichthyes > Rajiformes > Rajidae > Malacoraja > Malacoraja senta. The sequence goes on from JAXLNO010005947.1 coordinate 16,751, forward strand.
ACTTAGTGTCTGTAATAAGGTAAAATATCTAGGGCATTTTATTACAGAACAAATGACAGATGATGAGGATATTTATAGGCAACAACGCATGCTGTATATACAGGATGATATTCTCTTGAGTAAGTTTGGTGCGTGTGCAGATGTGGTTAAGATGTCGCTATTTAGAGCATACTGCACACCACTCTATACTGCGCACCTGTGGTCGAACTATGGAAAGACAAGTTTGCAGAGACTAAAGGTGTCATATAATGATGCCATGAGAACACTACTAAGGAAACCTAGATGGTGTAATGCTGGTAACATCGCTGTTTCGTTGTAGGACATTGATCATTCTTTTATTCTGGATTTTAATTCATGCATTGTGTTTTTTTTTCTTAATATATAATTTATGATGCTTTTATAAGTGATATACTAAGATTTTATATGTACTTTATGATATTTTTAAATATGTAATGCATTTTTATGTAATGTTGCCCCTTGTCTGGACCTTGAGTCTGAAATAAAGTTTATTATTATTATTATATTTATTTTATTGTGTGTAATTAATTATTATGTAGTTTAGTGTCATCCTGTGCAACATGGGCCAATGGATTGACTGATCACCTTCTCAGATTTCCCTGAAAATCAGTGCCTGTATAACAGATCACACAAGTAACACAACAGAAAACAAGGTCTCAACTCCAAATTCCAATGGGCCTTTGGCAATGTTTCGAGCTATATAAATGGTTCATAACTTCGAAGGAACTTTGAGTTGAAAGTTGATTTTTCTGCTGTGGTCTTTGTACCAGAGATGTGCAAAACATGATTTTCAATCAAATCTTACATGGCGACCAGCCAACCTTCTTACTTGCTGTTATTTGGTACAGAATCAAATCATCCAATACCAAGCAATTGATATACGTCTCCGATAAACCATCAATTTTTTCTGAAATTTTGGTCCTTGGAAATGGGATTTTTTGGACCGTGAAAGCCCTTGAATTTATAGCTGTTCCAAGTGTATGAACCCTGGTATGAGAAATAAGTCAGAATCAGAACCACACTTTATTTGCCAAGTATGTTTTGCAACATACGAGGAATTTTATTGGCCAGGTCAGTCATACAATTAAAAGTAACAGATCACCCAAAAACACATTTTAACATGAACATTCACCGCAGTAACTCCTACACATTCCTCACTGTGATGGAAGGCGAAATAAAGTTCAAGTCCTTCCCTTTGTTCTTCCTCGGTCGTGGGCCTCGAGCCTCAGTTGACGGAATGATCTTGACACCCGTAGCCAGCGGCGTTCGGGCCCTCCGTGCCGAGGCGATCAAGCTCCCGCATCGGAGGGATGTCAGCTCCCTCGCGCCGGGCGATCGAACTTCGCGTCGGGGCTGGTCGAACCTTCCAGCCAGTAGCATGTCTAAGGCCATGCGATTTTGCCAGGCCATTAGGCTGGTATCTGTCAGTTGTTCCGCTAATCCTTCAACCGCATCTCGAGTGTATTTTATAAAGCGTTGTTGATTGTAGTATAGGTAGTTGATCCAGTCCACATTTTTATTAATTGTGGACCACCAGAAGAGTATGGACTCAAAGCCCGCAGCTATCTGGTTTCTGGCTTTGAATTCATCAGGTACCTCTCTTGGCACCCCTATCGCATCTATATATATGTGTGTGTCGAATGATCCTTTCACCCCTCTCTCTTGTCGTTGGCTTCCTTCATTGAGTTCTCCAATGTTATACGTCTGATTGCAGTTGAGCACCATCCCCATGTCCTGTCCCTTTGGGTTATTTCTTGTATAGCACTCAAACCCCTCCTCCCCAAGAGGACTGGTAGTGCCAATCTTTACAGGGATGGGTGCATACATACATTCTATAGCCGCAGCACCATTTTCCTTTACATACATCAAATGGGATGGTGGTGGATCTTCTATTCTGTGGTATTGTGATTTTTATGCATGTTATATTACTCACGAGTTGGGTAACCACCCAACACACGACCCACCAACACGAAATCTTCATTTTTCCCCGCGGGTTCTTGGTAAATATTAACGTCAATGGTTCCTCTCCTTTGCGCACAGTCCACGGGCTGATATTGTCTGGTGGGGCCTCCACAGGACCCTTAACTCGACATGCGTATGTCCACCCATTTTCTTTTGTCCGCATTGCTGTTTCCGTGGTCATTAGTACCAAATATGGACCAGTCCAACGGGGTTGCATCTTTTCTTCCTTCCATGATGTTACAAGATCCCAGTCCCCCGCTTTCACAGAATGGATTGGAAAGTCGAGATGGGGACTCTGGGCCAGCAGCCCCTTGGTTTTTAATTCTGTAATAGAACGAGATACTGCCAGTAAATAGTTCCTTAGGAATACATCATTCCCTTGTATTTGTTGGGACCCCTTATATCTTTCCTAAATAATAAAGACCTAACTTGTTCAACCTTTCTCTGTGTCTTCGTTGCTGAAACCCAGGCAACATTCTAATTGATCTCCTCTGCACTCTCTCTATTTTGTTGACCTTTTTCCTATAATTATGCCTACCAAAATTATACACCATACTCCACAATTGACCTCACCAATACCTTGTACAATTTAACATTACAACCCAACTTCTACACACAATGCTCTGATTTATAAAGGCCAACACACCAAAATCTTTCTTTACCATCCTATCTTCATGAAATTCCACCTTCAGGGAACCATGCACAGTTATTCCTAGATCCCTCTGTTCAACTTCATTCCTCAATTCACAATCATTTACCGTGTAGGTTCAATTTTGATTTGTCCTGCCAAGATGTATCATCTCACACTTATCAACATTAAACCCATCTGTCATGTTTCAACCCACTCTTCCAAATGATCTAAATCTCTCTGTACAATTTTAAAATCTACTTCATTATTCACAACACCCCCTATCTTAGTATCATCTACATACTTATTAATCTATTTTACCACACCAACATCCAGATTATTGATTCACATGACAAACAACAGTGGACCCAACACACATCCCCGAGGTACCCCTCTAGTCACTGACCTCCAACCTGACAAACATCCATCCACCATTGCTCTCTGACATCTCCCATACAGCCACTTTTTAATTCATCTTGCTATTCCTTACTAACCCTTCTTAACCAACCTTATTTCCTTATTGATCCTTGTCAAAGGCCTTACTGAAGTTCATCTAGACAACATCCACCACTTTACCCTCATCAATTTCCCTAATAACTTTTTCAAAAAATTCAAGATTAGTCAAACATCACAATCACAAACCCATGCTAATTCTTCCTAATCCTACCCTATTTATCCAAATTCTTATATATTGTCTTAAGTATCCTTTCCATTATTTTGCCCACCACTGATGTCAAACAATGTTCTTGGTAAAACTCTACTCTTTTCTCACATCTTTGTCCTCCTGTTCACTTACCTCAGGGCTATTATCTATTCATACCTGCGGGACGGCCCTCATGTAATTATTGAAATGGTACCAGGTATATCAACCTTCTACCTGAACATTGGTCGGTAGTTTAGAAAACTCATACATACACCTTGTCTTCAGGTTTAAAGGGTCCTTCCTCCTGGTCCACCTCCAACAGCTTTTACTTTACCTGTTCATAAATAGACTTGTATATCATAATTAACTGTTTCATATACTTTTTAAATTCTATATTTAACTGTTCCAAACTCGGTCTCTTGTAGGGACCTCTCCATTGTGCCACCTGCTCGGTTAGTTTGCATGCAACATCTCTTCAGTGCCAATGGCAGGGCATCGATCCAATTCAACTTTGTAATTAAACAAATCTTATTTATATTAACCTTCAATGTTCCATTTATTCTTTCCACCATGCCTGTGACTGCAGGTGTTACATACCCAAATGTGTATTTTACTCTAAGGGTCTCTATCGCCAACTTGGCTACTCCCTAAATGAAAACAATCCGTTGTGAAAGCTGATTTCTGTAGGTCTACCAAACCTCTTAATTACCTTATTCATCATAAACGACACTACAGGGCTTATACCTAATCTAGTCTGAACTATATCCTGCCTTTTCCCGAGGTTATCATACTCTGTCCTACATTCTGAAGTATTTTTTAAAATCTCTCTCTCTCTCTCTTACATCGCTTTTCACTTATGGAACAATACCAACAAATCCTCCTTTAAATCCTTTTCTCTCTTGGGGACCCAGTCCTGTTAGGGCTTATATCCAGATTAATTTCACTCCTGATAGGACTTTTTGAGGAAACGTTCCCCAAAGACATTCATTATTGGCATGTAATTCTCTGGCCCTGCTTGGTTCCGTCATAGGACTCACTTGTCTTTTCAACCAGGTCCATTGTTTATTGACAACAGCTCCTCCTGCTGGTTTGCAAGTCTTTTTCCTATCTTTGCGATATTTCTCGACCGCAGAGACCAACTGTTCGCTGAATCGGGGGTGGGAAATTAATGACAATCTCACCACCTTCTCCAATCTGCTTGACTTTAAGAAGAATGACATCCACCACAGTAGTTCATAATATAATGTTCATCAATCAACTCCCCACCTTTTCAGCTGGTTTTCCAGATAGCCTGCTGGATTACATTGTCTGAGGGCCTGCCATACCCTCTGCCTGACTGTGTCAAACAGTATGCCATTGCTTATTACATTGTTCGCATCAGTTTATACCATCCATCTTCAGTAGTTCTGTCACTTTTACCAACAGTGCCTTCAAATCTTCCATGGTCAATAATCGTCCCACGTTCTCCTCCTCCAAAGCCCTAATCCATTTCCTCCCCCATCAGGGATATAGGGTGAGGTGTTTTTTTAGCCCTCTCAGTTTATGGGTGCCCCAAGGGATAATCTGTGTCTGTCCTTCTCTTTTCTCTTTAAAGCAGTCTCATCACTTTATCCCAATGCTTCCAACTTTAATCCTTTCTGGTATGCCTTCTTTCTTATTCTAAACTCAATTTCTTGCTTCTCAAATATTCTAGCCTCCTTGCAAATTCATTCACCTTTCTTTTTTAAATCTTCCACTGACTCCTCCTGCTTTATTAGTTTCACGCCTGTCGTTTTTCTACTTCTGTTATCTCCTAACTGCCTCTCTCTCCTTCCTTTCTAAACTTGAATGTTTACCAATGAACTTATTTCCAATTATTTCAATCCATATTCACCACTATTTTAAATGTCCAATTCCTAGCACTAGTAACAATTTTCCAAATTAACTTTACTGACTAGAAATCTAAAAGAACATCAGAAAAACCAAAAGCTGATTTTACAACTTCCCCTTCTAGGTTACGAGGATACAAACAGTTAATCGTTATCTTACAGCTGTTCATCGCCTTTCACCATGACCTAATTTATTTAAAGGAACATACACCTACCTACAGTGGACATTTTTGATTCTAATAAAACTTACTTACTTACTTACTTACTCTTACAATGTGGTCTACAAATACAATATAATTATCACATATATAAAATCCCTGGGTATTTCCTTGCCCCCAGAGGCTCAGCATTCGCCCCAACGGACTATCAGGCAGAATGCGGCTTTACCGCCCTTCCCCTCCCTTTTGGGCTTTCCGTTTTCATTGCCCATCCTCGCGATCGGAATTTCCCCCGATCTATTTAATTGCCCGAGTAGTACTTAATAGTCGTTTTCTTACCCGGGTCCTGTGCACAAGAATCACTCGATTTGGCCCCTCGCGATTTCCAACTACTCCCACTTGTTTCTCTAATCTCTGGTCTGGGATATCACTCGCTCAAACCGCTGACGGCAAGCAAGGGGTCCAGGGCCGCTGAATCAGCGGGGTGCACCGTCCCTTCTCCCGTATACCACCGCCAGCTGGCCGGAGTGGCGATCCCAAGACGAGCCCCCAGGCTTGTGAGGTGCAAAAAGTGAGTGCTCACAATCACGATGCTAGAGAAATGAGAGAAACAAGTTTATTTATTAGCAAGTCTGCAGAGTCGGGTGCCTCCCCTGTCGAGACACACCGAGGTCGGGAAAGCCACTCTCTTTTATTCATATCATTTTACATTTGTTACATCTTTATTCCTCCCCTTCGGGCTCCTTTCAAATCAGAGCACTGAGGTGCACAATCTACCGGTCCCGCCCCCGGTGCCTCCCACATCATACATCGCATGTACATTTAAATCAGACATCTTGTGATGATGGGCGTGTTTGCAATATTCATTTGTCTCATTACCCATGCGCACTAGAGAGTTGTTCATGCCCTTTACCCCAGTTCTTCCTGGACTGTCGCTATCTCCTTTTTCTCATCCTTGAAGCTCATCTACTCTCTACAATACAAAGGGTTCTTAGTCTAAATCAACTATACCTATTAACCCCTTCCTCACAACATCTTCTGTAGAGAAAGGTACGTTTTTGGAAGGAACATAGTGCAACAAATGTGTGATTCCAGGATGACACAGCCCATTGTGAAGATCAGTGAGTGCAGAAGAATGAACAGAGGCACAAAATGCTGGAGTTAATGTATCTGGAGCAACATTATCCTTACCAGGGCGGTACTCAATTGAATAACTATATGCAGATAATTCAATCCTCCATTCATGAATGTTACTGTTTTTAATCTTCGTTCGTTTCCGATTATCCAGCATAAAAGCTACTGAACGCTGATCTGTTATCAAAGTGAAGTGCTGGCGAGCAAGGAAATGACTCAATTTCCTCACTGCTTCAATAATTGGTGTAGCTACCTTTTCGACGGGAGGGTAGTGCAATTCAATACCTTGGAGAGTACGTGACATGAAAGCCACTGGTCGTCCTCCTTGATTTAATGTTGCTGATACTGCCAAATCAGAGGCATCACATTCAACAACAAAGGGGAGATCCTCATCGATGGCGTGTAATGTCGCAGATTCTAATTGTTTCTTTAAAGAAGTAAAGGCACCAATTGCTGTATAGTCAAGGGGGAAAGATTTTGTTCTAATCAAAGGTTGAATTTTGTCAGCAAAATTTGGTGTCCATTGAGCATAATATGCAAACATCCAAAGAACCCTTCGTAGAGAGTGTAATGTGACTGGAACAGGGATCTCTTGGAGTGGGCAGAGTCTTTCTGGATCAGGCTGGATTATATCATTTCCATCCCAATAACCAAGAATATTAATTGTTGACACTGATGTTATTAACTTTGCCTCATTTAATGTTAGATGTTTAGAATGTACAACATCTAAAAACCGTTGTACATTTTCATCATGTTCAGCTTGGTCTTTTCCAGCAATAGTTAAATTATCAAGATAAGGGAAAGTATCTTTAAGGTTTTCTTGTTCAACAAGTTTGTCCATCTCTCTCTGAAAAACAGCCACGCCATTAGTTACACCAAAAGGAACTCTGCAGTGGTGATATAATTTCCCATTTGCTTCAAACGCAGTGTATTTCTTCTCTGATTCCTTCAAAGGAATTTGGTAGTCAGCACTTTTTAAGTCAAAAGTAGAGAATATCTTATAATTAGCTAATGTATTGATAATCTCTTCTATACGAGGTAGTGGATATGCATCAAGATCCATGAACTGGTTTATAGAGTAATCAATGCAGAGTCTCTTTCTATGTCTCTCCAAGGGGTCCTTAACCACGACAACTTGTGCCCTCCAAGGGGAAGAGCTGGGTTCTATGATACCTTCTTGTAAAAGATTAGTTACTTCTGTGTTGATAAAGTTCCTATCATCTTTACTAAAATGTCTTGATTTTGTAGCAATTGGCTTGCACTTGGAGGATAAATTAGTGAATAATGAAGGACATTCAAAAGATGCAGCAGAAAAAACACACAATACTGGTGGCTTTGACAATACAAGATCAGGCATAGTTCCTTCAGACATTATTTGAAGTGATCTGTGCTGTTTCTGAAAATCCTGACCTAGAATTATATCCCTACACAAATTTTTCAAAATACCAAGACATACAGATTTATAGCTAGTTTTGTTCAGAATAAAGTCTACAATACAAGATCCAATAACTTGAGTATTGAGAGTTGTCAGAGCCATCGAGATTTCTCTATTTGAAGGAATTATAGTTAGATTTAGTCGAGACACAACTTGTTCACTTATAAAACGTTCTGAACTGCCAGAATCAAGTAGTACATTAAGTGTATGGCCATTGATGGATACCGTTGTAGCTGCATGAGACAAGCTCTGAGGAAATGCAGCTATAATTACACATAAAGAAGGCATATACATGGCAGCAGTCACACTTTTAGTAGTTGCTTTGGACTTGCATACTCTAGAAAAATGTCCCTTCTTGCCACAACTATTACAAGTTGCCTCTTGAGCAGGGCATCTCTCTCTCTTATGAATATTACCCCCGCAAAAGTAACACTTCCTTTTTGAATAATGATATACTGCAGCAAGGTCTCCTTTATCAGTAGAAATTGTTTCAGCTTGCTCCATATTAGTACTTGGGTGAAATTCTTTTGTAGTAGTTGCAGCAGAATACACATTAGATGAGTCATATGCATCACAATGTTTCTGAGCCAAGTCTAATAAGCTTGATTGTAAGCTGACTGTAAAGCCAAGGTTTTGTTTTCTAATAGTTTCTGTCGTATTAAAGGCGATGCCAAACCATTGATAAAAGAGTCTCGAATAAGTTCCTGTCGATATTGATCAGCCGTAACTACTTTGAATGGACAGTCTTTACTAAGTCTTTGAAGTACTTGTGAAAATTCATCAATTGACTCACCAGGTTTTTGTTTCCGAGTACCAAGGAGGTGCCGAGCGAATATCACATTGGGTGTCTTAACGAAGAGACTGCTTAGTACATCAATAGCAGAAACATAAGTTGTACATTCCACTATGTAATCATATACATCAGAAGAGACGAAGCTTATTAATGTCTTGAGTCTGTCTGGTGCATCATTGCCACACTCATCAAAGAAGTTATTTAATATACGAAGCCAGTGCTTCCATTCCTTTGCAGTAGCAGGTGAGTTGGGATCCAGATCCAAGCGTTGTGGTTTCAATAGTTTCTCCATCCCAAGTCGGACTGCTAAGATAAGTTGCTTATATTGTTGCGAGGCAAATGAAACTTTTCACTACTCAAAATTTACTTAACTTTATTTAAGCTTTAAGCAACTTATTTCTTTAATACATAAACTCAGAAACGTCTGGCAAACATGGCTGATTCCGCAGGCCTTTCCCGCCCGAAATACCTCGCACATGCGCACACTCCGGAAAAGTCTTGTACATGCGCACACTCTAGAAGAGCCCCGCACCTGCGCACATGCGCCCACTTCAGTTTGAAACTGCAAAAGGTTTGCTTTGAAAATGCAAAAGGTGTGCTTTGAAAACGCAAATGGTGGTTTGGTTTGAAAATGCAAATGGTGGTCTGGTTTGGAATTGCAAAAGGTTTGGTTTGAAAATGCAAAAGGTTTACTTTTAAAATGCAAAAGGTGGTTTCCTTTGAAAATGCAAAAATTGATTTGCTTTGAAAATGCAAAAGGTGGTTCGGTTTTGAAATGCAAAAGATTTGGTTTGAAAATGCAAAAGGTTTGGTTTGAAAATGCAAAAGGTTTGCTTTGAAAATGCAAAAGGTTTGCTTTGAAAATGCAAAAGGTGGTATTCTTTGAAAATGCAATTGTTAGTTTGCTTTGAAAATGCAAGAATGGTTTGCTTTGAAAATGCAAAAGTGGTTTTGCTTTGAAAATGCAAAATGTGGTTTGCTTTGAAAATACAAAAGGTGGTTTGCCTTGAGAATGCAAAAAGTTTGCTTTGAAAATGCAAAGGGTTTGCTTTGAAAATGCAAAAGGTGGTTTGGTTTGAAAATGCAAAAGGTGGTTTGCTTTATGGAAAATGTGGCTGGCTTTGAAAATGCAAAAGGTGGTTTTCTTTCAAAATGTAAAAATGTAGTTTTGTTTGAAAATGCAAATGGTGGTTTGGTTTAGAAAAGCAAAAGGTAGTTTGGATTGGAAATGCAAAAGGATGGCTTTGAAATTACAAAAGGTTTTCTTTGAAAATGCAAAAGGTGCTTTGCTTAGAAAATGCAAAATGTGGTTTACTTTGAAAATGCAAAAGCTGGTTTTCTTTGAAAATGCTAAAGATTTGATTTGGAAATGCAAAAGGTTTTGTTTGAAAATGCAAAAGGTTTGCGTTGAAAATGCAAAATGTGGTTTGCTTTAAAAATGCAAAAGGTGGTTTTCTTTGAAAATGCAAAAGGTGGTTTGCTTTGAAAATGCACAAGGGTTTACTGAAAATGCAAAAGGTTTGCTTTGAAAATGCAAATAGTGGTTTGCTTTGAAGGGCAAATGGTGCTTTGCTTTGAAAATGCAAAACATGGTTTGCTTTGAAAATGCAAAAGGTGGTTTGCTTTGAAAATGCAAATGGTGGTTTGCTTTGAAAATGCAAAAGATGGTTTGCTTTGAAATGCCAAAAGGCGGTTTGCTTTGAAAATGCAAAATGTGGATTTCTTTGAAAATGCAAAAGGTCATTTGTTTTGATAATGCAAAAAGTTATTTGCTTTGAAAATGCAAAAGTTGGTTTGCTGGTTTGCATTGAAAATGCAAAAGGTGGTTTGCTTTGAAAATGCAAAAGGTGGTGTGCTTTGAAAATGCAAAAGGTGGTTTGCTTTAAAAATGCAAAAGGAGGTTTGCTTTGAAAATGCAAAAGGTGGTTTGCTTTGAAAATGCAAAAGGTGGTATGCTATGAAAATGCAAAAAGGTTTGCTAAAAATGCAGTAGATTGTTTGCTTTGAAAATGGAAAAGGTGGTTTGCTTTGAAAATGCAAAAGGTGGTTTGCTTTGAAAATACAAAAGGTGGTTTGCTTTGAAAATGCAAAAGGTGGCTTGCTTTTAATATGCAAATGGTGGTTTGTTTTGAAAATGCAAAAGGTGGTTTACCTTGAAAATGCAAAAGGTGGTTTGCTTTGCAAATGCAAATGGTGGTTTGCTTTGAAAATGTAAAAGGTGGTTTGCTTTGAAAATGCAAAAGGTGGTTTGCTGGTTTGCATAGAAAATGCAAAAGCTGCTTTTTAATGGAAATGCAAAAGGTGGTTTGCTTTGAAAATGAAAAGATGGTATGCTTTGAAAATGCAAAAGGTGGTTTGCTTTGAAAATGCAAAAGGTTTGCTTTGAAAATGCAAAGGGTTAGGTTGAAAATGCAAAAGGTTAGCTTTAAAAAAGCAGTAGATGATTTACTTTGAAAATGGAAAAGGTGGATTGAAAATGCAAAAGGTGGTTTCCTTTGAAAATGCAAATAGGTTTGCTTTAAAAATGCAGTAGATGGTTTGCTTTGAAAATGCCAAAGGTGGTTTGCTTTGAATATGAAAAAGCTGGTTTGCTTTGAAAATGCAAAAATGCGGTTTGCTTGAAAATGCAAAAGGTGGTTTGCTTTGAAAATGCTAAAACTGGTTTGCTTTGAAAATGCAAAAAGTGGTTTGCTTTGAAAATGCAAAAGGTGGTTTGCTGGGTTGCATTGAAATTGCAAAAGGTGGTTTGCTTTGAAAATGCAAACGCTGGTTTGTTTTGAAAATGCGAAAAAAAATTGCTTTGAAAATGCAAAATGTTGTTTCTTTGAAAATGCAAAAGGTGGTTTGTATTTAAAATACAAAAGGTGGTTTGTTTTGAAAATGCAAAAGGTGGTTTACTTTGAAAATGCAAAAGGTGGTTTGCTTTGAAAATGCAAAAGGTGGTTTGCTTTGAAAATGCAAAAGCTGGGTTTTTTTGAAAATGCAAAAGGTGGTTTGCTTTGGAAATGCAAAAGGTCGTTTGCTTTGAAAATACAAAATGTGCTTTGCTTTGAAAATGCAAAAGGTGATTTGCTTCGAAAATGCAAAGGTGGTTTGCCATGAAAATGCAAAAGGTGGTTTGCTTAGACTAGGTGGTTTGCTTTGAATATGCATAAGGTGGCTTGCATTGAAGATGCAAAAGGTTGTTTGCTTTGAAAATGGAAAAGGTGGTTTGCTTTGAAAATGCAAAAGGTGGTTTGCTTTGAAAATGCAAAAAGGTTTGATTTTATAATGCAGTAGATGGTTTGCTTGAAAATGGAAAAGGTGGTTTGCTTTGAAAATGCAAAAGATGGTTTACTTTGAAATTGCAAAAAATTGGTTTGCTTTGAAAATGCAAAATGTGGTTTGATTTGAAAATACAAAACGTGGTTTGATTTGAAAATGCAAAAAGTGGCTTGCTTTTAATATGCAAATGGTGGTTTGCTTTGAAAATGCAAAAGGTGGTTTGCTTTTAAAAATGCAAAAGGTGGTTTGCTTTGAAAATGCAAATGTTGGTTTTCATTGAAAATGCAAAAGGTGGTTTGCTTTGAAAATGCAAATGATGGTTTTCATTGAAAATGCAAAATGTGGTTTGGTATAAAAATGCCAAAAAGTGGTTTGCTTTGAAAATGCAAAAGGTGGTTTGCTTTGAAAATGCAAAAGGTGGTTTGTTTTGAAATAGCAAAAAGTGTTTTGCTTTGAAAATGCAAAAGGTGGTTTGCTTTGAAAATACAAAAGGTGTTTGCTTTGAAAATGCAAAAGGTGGCTTGCTTTTAATATGCAAAAGATGGTTTGCTTTTAAAATGCAAAAGGTGTTTTGGTTTTAAAATGCAAAAGGTGGTTTGGTTTTAAAATGGAAATGTTGGTTTGCTTTGAAAATGCAAATGGTGGTTTGCTTTGAAAATGTAAAAGGTGTTTTGCTTTGAAAATGCAATAGGTGGTTTGGTATAAAAATGCCCCAAAGTGGTTTGTTTTGAAAATGCAAAAGGTGGTTTGCTTTGGAAATGCAAAAGGTCGTTTGTTTCCAAAATGCAAATGGTCGTTTGCTTTAAAAATGCAAAAGGTGGTTTGCTTTGAAAATGCAAAAGGTGGTTTGCTTTGAAAATACAAAATGTGCTTTGCTTTGAAAATTCAAAAGGTGATTTGCTTTGAAAATGCAAAGGTGGTTTGCCATGAAAATGCAAAAGGTGGTTTGCTTAGACTGGGTGGTTTGCTTTGAAAATGCATAAGGTGGCTTGCATTGAAGATGCAAAAGGTTGTTTGCTTTGAAATTGCAAAAAGTGGTTTGCTTTGAAAATGCAAAACGTGGTTTGCTTTGAAATGCAAAAGGTGGTTTGCTTTGAAAATTCAAAGCGTGGTTTGCTTTGAAAATGCAAAAGGTGGTTTGCTTTGAAAATGCAAAAGGTCGTTTGCTTTGCCAATGCAAAAGGTGGTTTGCTGTTTGCATTGAAAATGCAAACGGTGTTTTAGTTTGAAAATGGAAAAGGTGGTTTGCTTTGAAAATGCAAAAGGTGATTTGCTTTGAAAATGCTAAATGTGGTTTGCTTTGAAAATGCAAAAAGTGGTTTGCTTTGAAAATGCAAAAGGTCGTTTGCTTTGAAAGTGCAAAAGGTAGTTTGCTTTGAAAATGTTAAATGTGGTTTGATTTGAAAATGCAAAAAAGTGGTTTGGTTTGAAAATGCAAAAGGTCGTTTGCTTTGTAAATGATATAAGTGGTTTGCTTTGAAAATGCAAAAGGTGCTTTGCTTTGAAATTGCAAAAGGTGGTTTGCTTTGAAATTGCAAAAGGTGGTTTGCTTTGAAAATGCGAAAAATAATTGCTTTGAAAATGCAAAAGGTGGTTTGTTTTGAAAATGCAAAAGGTGGTTTGCTTTGAAAATGCAAAAGGTGGTTTGCTTTGTAAATGCAAAAGGTGGTTTGCTTTGAAAAGGTGGTTTGCTTTGAAAATGCATAAGGTGGTTTGCTTTGAAAATGCAAAAGATTGTTAGCTTTGAAAATGCAAAAAGGTTTGCTTTGAAAATCCAAAAGATGGTTTGCTTTGAAAATGCAAATGGTGGTTCGCTTTGAAAAGGTGGTTTGCTTTGAAAATGCAAAAGGTGGTTTGCCATGAAAATGCAAAAGGTGGTTTGCTTTGAAAATGCATTAGGTGGTTTGCATTGAAAATGTATAACGTTGTTTGCTTTGAAATTGCACAAAGTGGTTTGCTTTGAAAATGCAAAACGTGGTTTGCTTTGAAAATGCAAAAGGTGGTTTGCTTTGAAAATGCAAAAGGTGGTTTGCTTTGAAAATACAAAATGTGCTTTGCTTTGAAAATGCAAAAGGTGATTTGCTTTGAAAATGCAAAAGGTGGTTTGCCATGAAAATGCAAAAGGTGGTTTGCTTTGAAAATGCATTAGGTGGTTTGCATTGAAAATGCATAACGTTGTTTGCTTTGAAATTGCACAAAGTGGTTTGCTTTGAAAATGCAAAACTTGGTTTGCTTTGAAATGCAAAAGGTGGTTTGCTTTGAAAATTCAAAATGTGGTTTGCTTTGAAAATGCAAAAAGTGGTTTGCTTTGAAAATGCAAAAGGTGGTTTGCTGTTTGCATTGAAAATGCAAAAGGTGTTTTATTTGAAAATGCAAAAGGTGGTTTGCTTTGAAAATGCAAAAGGTGATTTGCTTTGAAAATGCTAAATGTGGTTTGCTTTGAAAATGCAAAAAGTGGTTTGCTTTGAAAATGCAAAAGGTGGTGGGCTTTGAAAATGCAACAGGTGATTTGCTTTGAAAATGCAAAAGGTCGTTTGCTTTGAAAATGCAAAAGGTCGTTTGCTTTGAAAGTGCAAAAGGTAGTTTGCTTTGAAAATGTTAAAGGGGGTTTGCTTTGAAAATGCAAAAATGCGGTTTGCTTGAAAATGCAAAAGGTGGTTTGCTTTGAAAATGCTAAAACTGGTTTGCTTTGAAAATGCAAAAAGTGGTTTGCTTTGAAAATGCAAACGGTGGTTTGCTGGGTTGCATTGAAATTGCAAAAGGTGGTTTGGTTTGAAAATGCAAAATCTGGTTTGTTTTGAAAATGCGAAAAAAAATTGCTTTGAAAATGCAAAATGTTGTTTCTTTGAAAATGCAAAAGGTGGTTTGTATTTAAAATACAAAAGGTGGTTTGTTTTGAAAATGCAAAAGGTGGTTTGCTTTGGAAATGCAAAAGGTCGTTTGTTTCCAAAATGCAAATGGTCGTTTGCTTTAAAAATGCAAAAGGTGGTTTGCTTTGAAAATGCAAAAGGTGGTTTGCTTTGAAAATACAAAATGTGCTTTGCTTTGAAAATGCAAAAGGTGATTTGCTTCGAAAATGCAAAGGTGGTTTGCCATGAAAATGCAAAAGGTGGTTTGCTTAGACTAGGTGGTTTGCTTTGAATATGCATAAGGTGGCTTGCATTGAAGATGCAAAAGGTTGTTTGCTTTGAAATTGCAAAAAGTGGTTTGCTTTGAAAATGCAAAACGTGGTTTGCTTTGAAATGCAAAAGGTGGTTTGCTTTGAAAATTCAAAGCGTGGTTTGCTTTGAAAATGCAAAAGGTGGTTTGCTGTTTGCATTGAAAATGCAAAAGGTGTTTTAGTTTGAAAATGGAAAAGGCGGTTTGCTTTGAAAATGCAAAAGGTGATTTGCTTTGAAAATGCTAAATGTGGTTTGCTTTGAAAATGCTAAATGTGGTTTGCTTTGAAAATGCAAAAATTGGTTTGCTTTGAAAATGCAAAAGGTGGTTTGCTGGTTTGCAATGAAAATGCAAAAGGTGGTTTAGTTTGAAGATGCAAAAGGTGGTGGGCTTTGAAAATGCAAAAGGTGATTTGCTTTGAAAATGCAAAAAAGTGGTTTGGTTTGAAAATGCAAAAGGTGCTTTGCTTTGTAAATGCTATAAGTGGTTTGCTTTCAAAAGGCAAAAGGTGCTTTGCTTTGAAATTGCAAAAGGTGGTTTGCTTTGAAAATGCAAAAGGTGGTTTGCTTTGAAAATGCGAAAAAAAATTGCTTTGAAAATGCAAAAGGTGGTTTGTTTTGAAAATGCAAAAGGTGGTTTGCTTTGAAAATGCAAAAGGTGGTTTGCTTTGAAAATGCAAAAGGTGGTTTGCTTTGAAAATGCAAAAGGTGGTTTGCTTTGAAAATGCAAAAGGTGGTTTGTATTGAAAATACAAAAGGTGGTTTGTTTTGAAAATGCAAAAGGTGGTTTGCTTTGAAAATGCAAAAGGTGGTTTGCTTTGAAAATGCAAAAGGTGGTTTGCTTTGAAAATGCAAAAGCTGGTTTGTTTTGAAAATGCAAAAGGTGGTATGCTTTGGAAATGCAAAAGGTCGTTTGTTTCCAAAATGCAAATGTTCGTTTGCTTTAAAAATGTAAAAGGTGGTTTGCTTTGAAAATGCAAAAGGTGGTTTGCTTTGAAAATACAAAATGTGCTTTGCTTTGAAAATGCAAAAGGTGATTTGCTTTGAAAATGCAAAGGTGGCTTGCCATGAAAATGCAAAAGGTGGTTTGCTTAGACTAGGTGGTTTGCTTTGAAAATGCATAAGGTGGCTTGCATTGAAGATGCAAAAGGTTGTTTGCTTTGAAATTGCAAAAAGTGGTTTGCTTTGAAAATGTAAAACGTGGTTTGCTTTGAAATGCAAAAGGTGGTTTGCTTTGAAAATTCAAAGCGTGGTTTGCTTTGAAAATGCAAAAGGTGGTTTGCTTTGAAAATGCAAAAGGTCGTTTGCTTTGAAAATGCAAAAGGTGGTTTGCTGTTTGCATTGAAAATGCAAAAGGTGTTTTAGTTTGAAAATGGAAAAGTTGGTTTGCTTTGAAAATGCAAAAGGTGATTTGCTTTGAAAATGCTAAATGTGGTTTGCTTTGAAAATGCAAAATGTTGTTTCTTTGAAAATGGAAAAGGTGGTTTGTATTTAAAATACAAAAGGTGGTTTGTTTTGAAAATGCAAAAGGTGGTTTGCTTTGGAAATGCAAAAGGTCGTTTGTTTCCAAAATGCAAATGGTCGTTTGCTTTAAAAATGCAAAAGGTGGTTTGCTTTGAAAATGCAAAAGGTGGTTTGCTTTGAAAATACAAAATGTGCTTTGCTTTGAAAATGCAAAAGGTGATTTGCTTCGAAAATGCAAAGGTGGTTTGCCATGAAAATGCAAAAGGTGGTTTGCTTAGACTAGGTGGTTTGCTTTGAATATGCATAAGGTGGCTTGCATTGAAGATGCAAAAGGTTGTTTGCTTTGAAATTGCAAAAAGTGGTTTGCTTTGAAAATGCAAAACGTGGTTTGCTTTGAAATGCAAAAGGTGGTTTGCTTTGAAAATTCAAAGCGTGGTTTGCTTTGAAAATGCAAAAGGTGGTTTGCTGTTTGCATTGAAAATGCAAAAGGTGTTTTAGTTTGAAAATGGAAAAGGCGGTTTGCTTTGAAAATGCAAAAGGTGATTTGCTTTGAAAATGCTAAATGTGGTTTGCTTTGAAAATGCTAAATGTGGTTTGCTTTGAAAATGCAAAAATTGGTTTGCTTTGAAAATGCAAAAGGTGGTTTGCTGGTTTGCAATGAAAATGCAAAAGGTGGTTTAGTTTGAAGATGCAAAAGGTGGTGGGCTTTGAAAATGCAAAAGGTGATTTGCTTTGAAAATGCAAAAAAGTGGTTTGGTTTGAAAATGCAAAAGGTGCTTTGCTTTGTAAATGCTATAAGTGGTTTGCTTTCAAAAGGCAAAAGGTGCTTTGCTTTGAAATTGCAAAAGGTGGTTTGCTTTGAAAATGCAAAAGGTGGTTTGCTTTGAAAATGCGAAAAAAAATTGCTTTGAAAATGCAAAAGGTGGTTTGTTTTGAAAATGCAAAAGGTGGTTTGCTTTGAAAATGCAAAAGGTGGTTTGCTTTGAAAATGCAAAAGGTGGTTTGCTTTGAAAATGCAAAAGGTGGTTTGCTTTGAAAATGCAAAAGGTGGTTTGTATTGAAAATACAAAAGGTGGTTTGTTTTGAAAATGCAAAAGGTGGTTTGCTTTGAAAATGCAAAAGGTGGTTTGCTTTGAAAATGCAAAAGGTGGTTTGCTTTGAAAATGCAAAAGCTGGTTTGTTTTGAAAATGCAAAAGGTGGTATGCTTTGGAAATGCAAAAGGTCGTTTGTTTCCAAAATGCAAATGTTCGTTTGCTTTAAAAATGTAAAAGGTGGTTTGCTTTGAAAATGCAAAAGGTGGTTTGCTTTGAAAATACAAAATGTGCTTTGCTTTGAAAATGCAAAAGGTGATTTGCTTTGAAAATGCAAAGGTGGCTTGCCATGAAAATGCAAAAGGTGGTTTGCTTAGACTAGGTGGTTTGCTTTGAAAATGCATAAGGTGGCTTGCATTGAAGATGCAAAAGGTTGTTTGCTTTGAAATTGCAAAAAGTGGTTTGCTTTGAAAATGTAAAACGTGGTTTGCTTTGAAATGCAAAAGGTGGTTTGCTTTGAAAATTCAAAGCGTGGTTTGCTTTGAAAATGCAAAAGGTGGTTTGCTTTGAAAATGCAAAAGGTCGTTTGCTTTGAAAATGCAAAAGGTGGTTTGCTGTTTGCATTGAAAATGCAAAAGGTGTTTTAGTTTGAAAATGGAAAAGTTGGTTTGCTTTGAAAATGCAAAAGGTGATTTGCTTTGAAAATGCTAAATGTGGTTTGCTTTGAAAATGCAAAATGTTGTTTCTTTGAAAATGCAAAAGGTGGTTTGTATTTAAAATACAAAAGGTGGTTTGTTTTGAAAATGCAAAAGGTGGTTTGCTTTGGAAATGCAAAAGGTCGTTTGTTTCCAAAATGCAAATGGTCGTTTGCTTTAAAAATGCAAAAGGTGGTTTGCTTTGAAAATGCAAAAGGTGGTTTGCTTTGAAAATACAAAATGTGCTTTGCTTTGAAAATGCAAAAGGTGATTTGCTTCGAAAATGCAAAGGTGGTTTGCCATGAAAATGCAAAAGGTGGTTTGCTTAGACTAGGTGGTTTGCTTTGAATATGCATAAGGTGGCTTGCATTGAAGATGCAAAAGGTTGTTTGCTTTGAAATTGCAAAAAGTGGTTTGCTTTGAAAATGCAAAACGTGGTTTGCTTTGAAAATTCAAAGCGTGGTTTGCTTTGAAAATGCAAAAGGTGGTTTGCTGTTTGCATTGAAAATGCAAAAGGTGTTTTAGTTTGAAAATGGAAAAGGCGGTTTGCTTTGAAAATGCAAAAGGTGATTTGCTTTGAAAATGCTAAATGTGGTTTGCTTTGAAAATGCTAAATGTGGTTTGCTTTGAAAATGCAAAAATTGGTTTGCTTTGAAAATGCAAAAGGTGGTTTGCTGGTTTGCAATGAAAATGCAAAAGGTGGTTTAGTTTGAAGATGCAAAAGGTGGTGGGCTTTGAAAATGCAAAAGGTGATTTGCTTTGAAAATGCAAAAAAGTGGTTTGGTTTGAAAATGCAAAAGGTGCTTTGCTTTGTAAATGCTATAAGTGGTTTGCTTTCAAAAGGCAAAAGGTGCTTTGCTTTGAAATTGCAAAAGGTGGTTTGCTTTGAAAATGCAAAAGGTGGTTTGCTTTGAAAATGCGAAAAAAAATTGCTTTGAAAATGCAAAAGGTGGTTTGTTTTGAAAATGCAAAAGGTGGTTTGCTTTGAAAATGCAAAAGGTGGTTTGCTTTGAAAATGCAAAAGGTGGTTTGCTTTGAAAATGCAAAAGGTGGTTTGCTTTGAAAATGCAAAAGGTGGTTTGTATTGAAAATACAAAAGGTGGTTTGTTTTGAAAATGCAAAAGGTGGTTTGCTTTGAAAATGCAAAAGGTGGTTTGCTTTGAAAATGCAAAAGGTGGTTTGCTTTGAAAATGCAAAAGCTGGTTTGTTTTGAAAATGCAAAAGGTGGTTTGCTTTGGAAATGCAAAAGGTCGTTTGTTTCCAAAATGCAAATGTTCGTTTGCTTTAAAAATGTAAAAGGTGGTTTGCTTTGAAAATGCAAAAGGTGGTTTGCTTTGAAAATACAAAATGTGCTTTGCTTTGAAAATGCAAAAGGTGATTTGCTTTGAAAATGCAAAGGTGGCTTGCCATGAAAATGCAAAAGGTGGTTTGCTTAGACTAGGTGGTTTGCTTTGAAAATGCATAAGGTGGCTTGCATTGAAGATGCAAAAGGTTGTTTGCTTTGAAATTGCAAAAAGTGGTTTGCTTTGAAAATGTAAAACGTGGTTTGCTTTGAAATGCAAAAGGTGGTTTGCTTTGAAAATTCAAAGCGTGGTTTGCTTTGAAAATGCAAATGGTGGTTTGCTTTGAAAATGCAAAAGGTCGTTTGCTTTGAAAATGCAAAAGGTGGTTTGCTGTTTGCATTGAAAATGCAAAAGGTGTTTTAGTTTGAAAATGGAAAAGTTGGTTTGCTTTGAAAATGCAAAAGGTGATTTGCTTTGAAAATGCTAAATGTGGTTTGCTTTGAAAATGCAAAAAGTGGTTTGCTTTGAAAATGCAAAAGGTGGTTTGCTGGTTTGCAATGAAAATGCAAAAGGTGGTTTACTTTGAAGATGCAAAAGGTGGTGGGCTTTGAAAATGCAAAAGGTGATTTGCTTTGCAAATGCAAAAGGTCGTTTGCTTTGAAAATGCAAAAGGTGATTTGCTTTGAAAATGCAAAAGGTGGTTTGCCATGAAAATGCAAAAGGTGGTTTGCTTTGAAAATGCATTAGGTGGTTTGCATTGAAAATGCATAACGTTGTTTGCTTTGAAATTGCACAAAGTGGTTTGCTTTGAAAATGCAAAACGTGGTTTGCTTTGAAATGCAAAAGGTGGTTTGCTTTGAAAATTCAAAATGTGGTTTGCTTTGAAAATGCAAAAAGTGGTTTGCTTTGAAAATGCAAAAGGTGGTTTGCTGTTTGCATTGAAAATGCAAAAGGTGTTTTATTTGAAAATGCAAAAGGTGGTTTGCTTTGAAAATGCAAAAGGTGATTTGCTTTGAAAATGCTAAATGTGGTTTGCTTTGAAAATGCAAAAGGTGGTGGGCTTTGAAAATGCAAAAGGTGATTTGCTTTGAAAATGCAAAAGGTCGTTTGCTTTGAAAATGCAAAAGGTCGTTTGCTTTGAAAGTGCAAAAGGTAGTTTGCTTTGAAAATGTTAAAGGGGGTTTGCTTTGAAAATGCAAAAATGCGGTTTGCTTGAAAATGCAAAAGGTGGTTTGCTTTGAAAATGCTAAAACTGGTTTGCTTTGAAAATGCAAAAAGTGGTTTGCTTTGAAAATGCAAAAGGTGGTTTGCTGGGTTGCATTGAAATTGCAAAAGGTGGTTTGCTTTGAAAATGCAAAAGCTGGTTTGTTTTGAAAATGCGAAAAAAAATTGCTTTGAAAATGCAAAATGTTGTTTCTTTGAAAATGCAAAAGGTGGTTTGTATTTAAAATACAAAAGGTGGTTTGTTTTGAAAATGCAAAAGGTGGTTTACTTTGAAAATGCAAAAGGTGGTTTGCTTTGAAAATGCAAAAGGTAGTTTGCTTTGAAAATGCAAAAGCTGGTTTTTTTTGAAAATGCAAAAGGTGGTTTGCTTTGGAAATGCAAAAGGTCGTTTGTTTCCAAAATGCAAATGGTCGTTTGCTTTAAAAATGCAAAAGGTGGTTTGCTTTGAAAATGCAAAAGGTGGTTTGCTTTGAATATACAAAATGTGCTTTGCTTTGAAAATGCAAAAGGTGATTTGCTTCGAAAATGCAAAGGTGGTTTGCCATGAAAATGCAAAAGGTGGTTTGCTTAGACTAGGTGGTTTGCTTTGAATATGCATAAGGTGGCTTGCATTGAAGATGCAAAAGGTTGTTTGCTTTGAAATTGCAAAAAGTGGTTTGCTTTGAAAATGCAAAACGTGGTTTGCTTTGAAATGCAAAAGGTGGTTTGCTTTGAAAATTCAAAGCGTGGTTTGCTTTGAAAATGCAAAAGGTGGTTTGCTTTGAAAATGCAAAAGGTCGTTTGCTTTGAAAATGCAAAAGGTGGTTTGCTGTTTGCATTGAAAATGCAAAAGGTGTTTTAGTTTGAAAATAGAAAAGGTGGTTTGCTTTGAAAATGCAAAAGGTGATTTGCTTTGAAAATGCTAAATGTGGTTTGCTTTGAAAATGCTAAATGTGGTTTGCTTTGAAAATGCAAAAATTGGTTTGCTTTGAAAATGCAAAAGGTGGTTTGCTGGTTTGCAATGAAAATGCAAAAGGTGGTTTAGTTTGAAGATGCAAAAGGTGGTGGGCTTTGAAAATGCAAAAGGTGATTTGCTTTGAAAATGCAAAAGGTCGTTTGCTTTGAAAGTGCAAAAGGTAGTTTGCTTTGAAAATGTGAAATGTGGTTTGATTTGAAAATGCAAAAAAGTGGTTTGGTTTGAAAATGCAAAAGGTGGTTTGCTTTGTAAATGCTATAAGTGGTTTGCTTTCAAAAGGCAAAAGGTGCTTTGCTTTGAAATTGCAAAAGGTGGTTTGCTTTGAAAATGCAAAAGGTGGTTTGCTTTGAAAATGCGAAAAAAAATTGCTTTGAAAATGCAAAAGGTGGTTTGTTTTGAAAATGCAAAAGGTGGTTTGCTTTGAAAATGCAAAACGTGGTTTGCTTTGAAAATGCAAAAGGTGGTTTGCTTTGAAAAGGTGGTTTGCTTTGAAAATGCATCAGGTGGTTTGCTTTGAAAATGCAAAAGATGGTTAGCTTTGAAAATGCAAAAAGGTTTGCTTTGAAAATGCAAAAGATGGTTTGCTTTGAAAATGCAAATGGTGGCTCGCTTTGAAAAGGTGGTTTGCTTTGAAAATGCATAAGGTGGTTTGCTTTGAAAATATAAAAGGTGGTTCGCTTTGAAATTGCAAAAAGTGGTTTGCTTTGAAAATGCAAAAGGTGGTTTGCTTTGAAAATGCAAAAGGTGGTTTGCTTTGAAAATGCAAAAGGTGGTTTGCTTTGAAAATACAAAATGTGCTTTGCTTTGGAAATGCAAAAGGTGATTTGCTTTGAAAATGCAAAAGGTGGTTTGCCATGAAAATGCAAAAGGTGGTTTGCTTTGAAAATGCATTAGGTGGTTTGCATTGAAAATGCATAACGTTGTTTGCTTTGAAATTGCACAAAGTGGTTTGCTTTGAAAATGCAAAACATGGTTTGCTTTGAAATGCAAAAGGTGGTTTGCTTTGAAAATTCAAAATGTTGTTTGCTTTGAAAATGCAAAAAGTGGTTTGCTTTGAAAATGCAAAAGGTGGTTTGCTGTTTGCATTGAAAATGCAAAAGGTGTTTTATTTGAAAATGCAAAAGGTGGTTTGCTTTGAAAATGCAAAAGGTGATTTGCTTTGAAAATGGTAAATGTGGTTTGCTTTGAAAATGCAAAAAGTGGTTTGCTTTGAAAATGCAAAAGGTGGTGGGCTTTGAAAATGCAAAAGGTGATTTGTTTGAAAATGCAAAAGGTGGTTTGCTTTGAAAATGCAAAAGGTCGTTTGCTTTGAAAATGCAAAAGGTGGTTTGCTGTTTGCATTGAAAATGCAAAAGGTGTTTTAGTTTGAAAATGGAAAAGGTGGTTTGCTTTGAAAATGCAAAAGGTGATTTGCTTTGAAAATGCTAAATGTGGTTTGCTTTGAAAATGCAAAAAGTGGTTTGCTTTGAAAATGCAAAAGGTGGTTTGCTGGTTTGCAATGAAAATGCAAAAGGTGGTTTACTTTGAAGATGCAAAAGGTGGTGAGCTTTGAAAATGCAAAAGGTGATTTGCTTTGCAAATGCAAAAGGTCGTTTGCTTTGAAAGTGCAAAAGGTAGTTTGCTTTGAAAATGTGAAATGTGGTTTGATTTGAAAATGCAAAAAAGTGGTTTGGTTTGAAAATGCAAAAGGTGGTTTGCTTTGTAAATGCTATAAGTGGTTTGCTTTGAAAAGGCAAAAGGTGCTTTGCTTTGAAATTGCAAAAGGTGGTTTGCTTTGAAAATGCAAAAGGTGGTTTGCTTTGAAAATGCGAAAAAAAATTGCTTTGAAAATGCAAAAGGTGGTTTGTTTTGAAAATGCAAAAGGTGGTTTGCTTTGAAAATGCAAAAGGTGGTTTGCTTTGAAAATGCAAAAGGTGGTTTGCTTTGAAAATGCAAAAGGTGGTTTGCTTTGAAAAGGTGGTTTGCTTTGAAAATGCATAAGCTGGTTTGCTTTGAAAATGCAAAAGGTGGTTTGCTTTGAAAATGCAAAAGGTGGTTTGCTTTGAAAATGCAAAAGGTGGTTTGCTTTGAAAATGCAAAAAGGTTTGCTTTGAAAATGCAAAAGATGGTTTGCTTTGAAAATGCAAATGGTGGTTCGCTTTGAAAAGGTGGTTTGCTTTGAAAATGCATAAGGTGATTTGCTTTGAAAATGCAAAAGGTGGTTTGCTTTGAAAATACAAAATGTGCTTTGCTTTGAAAATGCAAAAGGTGATTTGCTTTGAAAATGCAAAGGTGGCTTGCCATGAAAATGCAAAAGGTGGTTTGCTTAGACTAGGTGGTTTGCTTTGAAAATGCATAAGGTGGCTTGCATTGAAGATGCAAAAGGTTGTTTGCTTTGAAATTGCAAAAAGTGGTTTGCTTTGAAAATGTAAAACGTGGTTTGCTTTGAAATGCAAAAGGTGGTTTGCTTTGAAAATTCAAAGCGTGGTTTGCTTTGAAAATGCAAAAGGTGGTTTGCTTTGAAAATGCAAAAGGTCGTTTGCTTTGAAAATGCAAAAGGTGGTTTGCTGTTTGCATTGAAAATGCAAAAGGTGTTTTAGTTTGAAAATGGAAAAGTTGGTTTGCTTTGAAAATGCAAAAGGTGATTTGCTTTGAAAATGCTAAATGTGGTTTGCTTTGAAAATGCAAAATGTTGTTTCTTTGAAAATGCAAAAGGTGGTTTGTATTTAAAATACAAAAGGTGGTTTGTTTTGAAAATGCAAAAGGTGGTTTGCTTTGGAAATGCAAAAGGTCGTTTGTTTCCAAAATGCAAATGGTCGTTTGCTTTAAAAATGCAAAAGGTGGTTTGCTTTGAAAATGCAAAAGGTGGTTTGCTTTGAAAATACAAAATGTGCTTTGCTTTGAAAATGCAAAAGGTGATTTGCTTCGAAAATGCAAAGGTGGTTTGCCATGAAAATGCAAAAGGTGGTTTGCTTAGACTAGGTGGTTTGCTTTGAATATGCATAAGGTGGCTTGCATTGAAGATGCAAAAGGTTGTTTGCTTTGAAATTGCAAAAAGTGGTTTGCTTTGAAAATGCAAAACGTGGTTTGCTTTGAAAATTCAAAGCGTGGTTTGCTTTGAAAATGCAAAAGGTGGTTTGCTGTTTGCATTGAAAATGCAAAAGGTGTTTTAGTTTGAAAATGGAAAAGGCGGTTTGCTTTGAAAATGCAAAAGGTGATTTGCTTTGAAAATGCTAAATGTGGTTTGCTTTGAAAATGCTAAATGTGGTTTGCTTTGAAAATGCAAAAATTGGTTTGCTTTGAAAATGCAAAAGGTGGTTTGCTGGTTTGCAATGAAAATGCAAAAGGTGGTTTAGTTTGAAGATGCAAAAGGTGGTGGGCTTTGAAAATGCAAAAGGTGATTTGCTTTGAAAATGCAAAAAAGTGGTTTGGTTTGAAAATGCAAAAGGTGCTTTGCTTTGTAAATGCTATAAGTGGTTTGCTTTCAAAAGGCAAAAGGTGCTTTGCTTTGAAATTGCAAAAGGTGGTTTGCTTTGAAAATGCAAAAGGTGGTTTGCTTTGAAAATGCGAAAAAAAATTGCTTTGAAAATGCAAAAGGTGGTTTGTTTTGAAAATGCAAAAGGTGGTTTGCTTTGAAAATGCAAAAGGTGGTTTGCTTTGAAAATGCAAAAGGTGGTTTGCTTTGAAAATGCAAAAGGTGGTTTGCTTTGAAAATGCAAAAGGTGGTTTGTATTGAAAATACAAAAGGTGGTTTGTTTTGAAAATGCAAAAGGTGGTTTGCTTTGAAAATGCAAAAGGTGGTTTGCTTTGAAAATGCAAAAGGTGGTTTGCTTTGAAAATGCAAAAGCTGGTTTGTTTTGAAAATGCAAAAGGTGGTTTGCTTTGGAAATGCAAAAGGTCGTTTGTTTCCAAAATGCAAATGTTCGTTTGCTTTAAAAATGTAAAAGGTGGTTTGCTTTGAAAATGCAAAAGGTGGTTTGCTTTGAAAATACAAAATGTGCTTTGCTTTGAAAATGCAAAAGGTGATTTGCTTTGAAAATGCAAAGGTGGCTTGCCATGAAAATGCAAAAGGTGGTTTGCTTAGACTAGGTGGTTTGCTTTGAAAATGCATAAGGTGGCTTGCATTGAAGATGCAAAAGGTTGTTTGCTTTGAAATTGCAAAAAGTGGTTTGCTTTGAAAATGTAAAACGTGGTTTGCTTTGAAATGCAAAAGGTGGTTTGCTTTGAAAATTCAAAGCGTGGTTTGCTTTGAAAATGCAAATGGTGGTTTGCTTTGAAAATGCAAAAGGTCGTTTGCTTTGAAAATGCAAAAGGTGGTTTGCTGTTTGCATTGAAAATGCAAAAGGTGTTTTAGTTTGAAAATGGAAAAGTTGGTTTGCTTTGAAAATGCAAAAGGTGATTTGCTTTGAAAATGCTAAATGTGGTTTGCTTTGAAAATGCAAAAAGTGGTTTGCTTTGAAAATGCAAAAGGTGGTTTGCTGGTTTGCAATGAAAATGCAAAAGGTGGTTTACTTTGAAGATGCAAAAGGTGGTGGGCTTTGAAAATGCAAAAGGTGATTTGCTTTGCAAATGCAAAAGGTCGTTTGCTTTGAAAATGCAAAAGGTGATTTGCTTTGAAAATGCAAAAGGTGGTTTGCCATGAAAATGCAAAAGGTGGTTTGCTTTGAAAATGCATTAGGTGGTTTGCATTGAAAATGCATAACGTTGTTTGCTTTGAAATTGCACAAAGTGGTTTGCTTTGAAAATGCAAAACGTGGTTTGCTTTGAAATGCAAAAGGTGGTTTGCTTTGAAAATTCAAAATGTGGTTTGCTTTGAAAATGCAAAAAGTGGTTTGCTTTGAAAATGCAAAAGGTGGTTTGCTGTTTGCATTGAAAATGCAAAAGGTGTTTTATTTGAAAATGCAAAAGGTGGTTTGCTTTGAAAATGCAAAAGGTGATTTGCTTTGAAAATGCTAAATGTGGTTTGCTTTGAAAATGCAAAAGGTGGTGGGCTTTGAAAATGCAAAAGGTGATTTGCTTTGAAAATGCAAAAGGTCGTTTGCTTTGAAAATGCAAAAGGTCGTTTGCTTTGAAAGTGCAAAAGGTAGTTTGCTTTGAAAATGTTAAAGGGGGTTTGCTTTGAAAATGCAAAAATGCGGTTTGCTTG
>JAXLNO010005948.1:0-25969 GCA_038087875.1 Malacoraja senta
CTCGACCTTGCCGGAAATGTGGCAACCTTGCCGGATTTGTGGCGACCTTGCTGGAATTATGGCGACCTTGCCGGTAATGTAGCGACCATGCCTGATTTGTGGCGACCTTGCCGGATTTATGGCGAGCTTGCCGGAAATGTGGCGACCTTGCCGGAAATATGGCGACATTGTCGGGTTTGTGGCGACCTTGCCGGATTTATGCCGACCCTGCCGGATTTGTGGCGACCTTGCCGGATTTGTGGCGACCTTGCCGGAAATATGGCGACCTCGCCGGATTTATTGCGATCTTGCCAGATTTGTGGCGTCCTTCCCGGAAATATGGCGACCTCGCCGCATTTATGGCGACCTTGCCGGATTTATGGCGACCTTTCCGGAAATATGGCGACCTTGCCGGATTTGTGGCGACCTTGCCGGATTTATGGCGACCTTGTCGGAAATATGGCGACCTTGCCGGGTTTGTGGCGACCTTGCCGGATATATGGCGACCTTGCCGAAATGTTGCGACCTTGCCGGATTTGTGCCGACCTTGCCGGATTCAAGGCGATCTTGACGAAATGTGGCTACCTTGCCGGGTTTGTGGCGACCTTGCCTGATTTATGTCGACCTTGCCGGAAATGTGGCAACCTTGCCGGATTTGTGGCGACCTTGCTGGAATTATGGCGACCTTGCCGGTAATGTAGCGACCATGCCTGATTTGTGGCGACCTTGCCGGATTTATGGCGACCTTGCCGGAAATGTGGCGACCTTGCCGGAAATATGGCGACATTGTCGGGTTTGTGGCGACCTTGCCGGATTTATGCCGACCCTGCCGGATTTGTGGCGACCTTGCCGGATTTATGACAACCTTGCCGGAAATATGGCGACATTGTCGGATTTCTGGCGACCTTGCCGGAAATATGGCGACCTTGCCGGATTTGTGGCGACGTTCCCGGATTTATGGCGAGCTTGCCGGCAATATGGCGACCTTGCCGGATTTGTGGCGACCTTGCCGGATTGATGACGACCTTGCCGGAAATATGGCGACATTGCCGGATTTGTGACGACGATGTCGGATTTATGGCGTCCTTGCCGAAATGTTGCGACCTTGCCGGATTTGTGCAGACCTTGCCGGATTCAAGGCGACCTTGCCGAAATGTGGCTACCTTGCCGGGTTTGTGGCGACCTTGCCTGATTTATGTCGACCTTGCCGGAAATGTGCCAACCTTGCCGGATTTGTGGCGACCTTGCTGGAATTATGGCGACCTTGCCGGTAATGTAGCGACCATGCCTGATTTGTGGCGACCTTGCCGGATTTATGGCGACCTTGCCGGAAATGTGGCGACATTGTCTGGTTTGTGGCGACCTTGCCGGATTTGTGGCGACCTCGCCGGATTTATGGCGACCTTGCCGGAAATAGGGCGACCTTGCCGGGTTTGTGGCGACCTTGCCGGATATATGGCGATTTTGCCGGAAATATGGCGACCTTGCCGGGTTTGAGGCGACCTTGCCGGATATATGGCGATCTTGCCGGAAATATGGCGACGTTGCCGGATTTCTGACGACCTTGCCGGATTTATGGCGACCTTGCCGGATTTATGGCGACCTTTCCGGATTTGTGGCGACCTTGCCGGAAATATGGCGACCTCGCCGGATTTATTGCGATCTTGCCAGATTTGTGGCGACCTTCCCGGAAATATGGCGACCTCGCCGCATTTATGGCGACCTTGCCGGATTTATGGCGACCTTTCCGGAAATATGGCGACCTTGCCGGATTTGTGGCGACCTTGCCGGATTTATGGCGACCTTGTCGGAAATATGGCGACCTTGCCGGGTTTGTGGCGACCTTGCCGGATATATGGCGACCTTGCCGAAATGTTGCGACCTTGCCGGATTTGTGCCGACCTTGCCGGATTCAAGGCGATCTTGACGAAATGTGGCTACCTTGCCGGGTTTGTGGCGACCTTGCCTGATTTATGTCGACCTTGCCGGAAATGTGGCAACCTTGCCGGATTTGTGGCGACCTTGCTGGAATTATGGCGACCTTGCCGGTAATGTAGCGACCATGCCTGATTTGTGGCGACCTTGCCGGATTTATGGCGACCTTGCCGGAAATGTGGCGACCTTGCCGGAAATATGGCGACATTGTCGGGTTTGTGGCGACCTTGCCGGATTTATGCCGACCCTGCCGGATTTGTGGCGACCTTGCCGGATTTATGACAACCTTGCCGGAAATATGGCGACATTGTCGGATTTCTGGCGACCTTGCCGGAAATATGGCGACATTGCCGGATTTGTGGCGACGTTCCCGGATTTATGGCGAGCTTGCCGGCAATATGGCGACCTTGCCGGATTTGTGGCGACCTTGCCGGATTGATGACGACCTTGCCGGAAATATGGCGACATTGCCGGATTTGTGACGACGATGTCGGATTTATGGCGTCCTTGCCGAAATGTTGCGACCTTGCCGGATTTGTGCAGACCTTGCCGGATTCAAGGCGACCTTGCCGAAATGTGGCTACCTTGCCGGGTTTGTGGCGACCTTGCCTGATTTATGTCGACCTTGCCGGAAATGTGCCAACCTTGCCGGATTTGTGGCGACCTTGCTGGAATTATGGCGACCTTGCCGGTAATGTAGCGACCATGCCTGATTTGTGGCGACCTTGCCGGATTTATGGCGACCTTGCCGGAAATGTGGCGACATTGTCTGGTTTGTGGCGACCTTGCCGGATTTGTGGCGACCTCGCCGGATTTATGGCGACCTTGCCGGAAATAGGGCGACCTTGCCGGGTTTGTGGCGACCTTGCCGGATATATGGCGATTTTGCCGGAAATATGGCGACCTTGCCGGGTTTGAGGCGACCTTGCCGGATATATGGCGATCTTGCCGGAAATATGGCGACGTTGCCGGATTTCTGACGACCTTGCCGGATTTATGGCGACCTTGCCGGATTTATGGCGACCTTTCCGGATTTGTGGCGACCTTGCCGGAAATATGGCGACCTCGCCGGATTTATTGCGATCTTGCCAGATTTGTGGCGACCTTCCCGGAAATATGGCGACCTCGCCGCATTTATGGCGACCTTGCCGGATTTATGGCGACCTTGCCGGAAATATGGCGACCTTGCCGGATTTGTGGTGACCTTGCCGGATTTATGGCGACCTTGTCGGAAATATGGCGACCTTGCCGGTTTGTGGCGACCTTGCCGGATATATGGCGACCTTGCCTAACATATAGCGACGTTGCCAGATTTCTGACAACCTTGCCGGATTTATGGCGACCTTGCCGGATTTATGGCGACCTTTCCGGATTTGTGGGGACCTTGCCGGAAATATGGCGACTTCGCCGGATTTATGGCGACCTTGCCGGATTTATGGCGACCTTGCCGGAAATGTGGCGTCCTCGCCGGATGTGTGGCGAACTTGCCGGATTTATGGCGACGATGACGGAAATATGGCGACCTCGCCGGATTTGTGGCGACCTTGCCGGATTTATGGCGACCTTGCTGGAAATATGGCTACTTCGCCGGATTTGTGGCGACCTTGCGGATTTCTGGCTACCTTGCCGGAAATATGGCGACATTACCGGATTTGTGGGGACCTTGCCGGATTTATGCCGACCTTGCCGGATATATGGCGACTTCGCTGGATATATGGCGACCTTGCCAGAAATATGGCGACCTTGCCGGATTTGTGGCGACCTCGCCGGTTTATGGCGACCTTGCCGGATATAGGGCGACCTTGCCGGGTTTGTGGCGACCTTGCCGGATATATGGCGATTTTGCCGGAAATAAGGCGACCTTGCCGGGTTTGTGGCGACCTTGCCGGATACATGGCGATCTTGCCGGAAATATGGCGACGTTGCCGGATTTCTGACGACCTTGCCGGATTTATGGCGACCTTGCCGGATTTATGGCGACCTTTCCGGATGTGTGGCGACCTTGCCGGAAATATGGCGACCTCGCCGGATTTATGGCGATCTTGCCAGATTTGTGGCGACCTTGCCGGAAATATGGCGACTTCGCCGCATTTATGGCGACCTTGCCGGATTTATGGCTACCTTGCTGGAAATATGGCTTCCTCGCCGGATTTGTGGCGACCTTGCCAGATTTATGGCGACCATGCCGGAATATGGCGACCTCGCCGGATTTGTGCGACCTTGCCGTATTTATGGCGACCTTGCCGGAAATATGGCTATTTCGCCGGATTTAACCATATATAAAACCATATATAACCATAACAGCACGGAAACAGACCATCTCGGCCCTTCAAGTCCGTGCCGAACATTTAATTTTTTTTTTTTTTTTTTAATTTTAAAATAAATACTTCCCCCTAGTCCCAAACTGAGATCCTGGTGCGAAAGTTGTAATCCTGAGGAGAACTGCGAGCCTGGTGCGAAAGATGCGAGCCTGGTGAGAAAGCTTCGCGCCTGGTGCTAAACGTGCGAGCTTGGTGCGAAAGGTGCGAGTCTGGTGCGAAAGATGCGAGCCTGGTGCGAAAGGTGCGAGTCTGGTTCGAAAAGTGCGAGCCGCCAGCGAAAAATGCTAGCCTGGTTCAAAAAGTGCGAGCCGGCTGCGAAAAAAAGTGAGCCTGGTGCGAACAGTGCAATCCGGGTGAGAAATCTGAGAGCCTGGCGCAAAAACTGCGAGCCTGGTGCGAAAACAGCGAGCCTGGTGCGAAATCTGCGAGACTTGTGCGAAAAATGCGAGCCTGGTGATAAAAGTAGGAGCCTGGTAGCGAAAAATGCGAGCCTGGTGAGAAAAGTAGGAGACTGGTAGCGAAAACTGCGAGCCTTGAGCGAAATTTGCGAGCCGGGTGCGAAAACTGCGAGCCTGGTGCGAAAAGTATGAGCCATCTGCGAAAAATGCCGGCCTGGTCCGAAAAGTGCGACCTGGTGCGACAAGTGCCAGCCTGCTGCAAAAGCTGCGAACCTCGTCCGCAAACTAGGAGCCGGGCGCACGCTACGAGCCTAGTGCGAAAAGAGCGAGCCTCAGTAAATGGGGAATTAGGGGAGGGCACTAATAAATGGAGAATTGGGGGAGCGCAACATTAAATGGTGCATTAGGGGAGGGCACCAGTCAATGGGGATTTAGGGAATGGCACCAATAAATGGGAAATTATGGGAGGGCGCCAGTAAGCAGTAGTGTAGCGGAAGAGTTGCTGCCTCACAGGTTCAGACCCGGGTTCGATTCCGACCACGGCCGCCGTCTGTACGATTTGTACGTTCTCCCCGTAACCGCGTGGATTTTCTCCAGAGATGCTGCCTGCCTCACTGTTACTCCAGATTTTTGTGACCACATATAATAATGATAATATTAATTCATTTTATTTGCTGGCGCCTTTCCATCACCCAAGGACACCTTACAAGACATAAAATCACAAAAATACAAAACACATAGTCGGAATAAATGTAATATAAAAACACCACAATACACAAATCAAGGACAGAATTCAATTACAAAAGCGCAAAAAGAAAATCAGAAACACAATTTGAGGAGAGAGCAGCGGCAGTCAAACCGCGCCAGCGTTCACTCTCCCCTCCGACCGCCATCTTGAACAAGGACCAACAGACACAGCACACAAAAATCATCCCCCCACAATGACCACCATTGTGGGGGAAGGAACAATGTCTAGTCCCCAACCCGAGTT
Source organism: Malacoraja senta (assembly GCA_038087875.1). Classification (NCBI taxonomy): domain Eukaryota; kingdom Metazoa; phylum Chordata; class Chondrichthyes; order Rajiformes; family Rajidae; genus Malacoraja; species Malacoraja senta. Next base: position 5,625 of record JAXLNO010005948.1, read on the forward strand.
CACCCAAAGTCAGGCCCAATGAGGCCTCCGCTATTGCCTCTACGGAGGCCCGATGTTCCTGGCCGGTTTCACCGGGTGATGCTGGCCCGGCGTCGGGAGAGTCCTCTAGCGGCTGGGCCACCTGGAACGGCCGCATTCCCTACCGGAGGCCGCAGCTTCCGAAGCCGATAACGTATGTTATATCTGCGTTTCTAAGCTCAAGCTATCCATCACGGTACCACAGCGGTAGTTGCTGCCTTACAGCGCCAGAGACGCCGGTTAAATCCCGACCAAGGGTGCTGTCTGTACGGAGTTTGTACGTTCTCCGACTGACCGCGTGGATTTCCCCGACATCTTCGGTTTCCTCCCAAACTCCAAATACGCGCAGGCTTGTAGGTATACAGGTTTAAATGTAAATTGTCCCCAGTATGTGTAGGACATCGATAATGTGTGGGGAACGCTGGTCAGTGCGGATTCGCACAGTTCCTTTTCGAGACCCTTCTCTCCACAGATGCTGTCTGTCACACTGGGTAACTCCAGCTTTTTGTGTATATCTTCGGTTGAAAGCAGCATCTGCGGCTCCTTTCTGTGCGAAGCTGTTCATACGTCTGAGCATTTGAGTGGTTTAGAGGGGGATTTGAGGGGGTTTAGTGGTGTTTATAGGGGATTAGATGGGGACTAGAGAGGTCAATAGGGGGTTTAGATGGGTTTATAGGGGGTTAGAGGGGTTTAGATACGTTTAGAGGGCGTTAGAAGTGTATTGAGTGATTTTGATGGGCTTAGAAGGGTCTAGAGGGGTTTCGAGGGTTTTAAAGGGGTTTAGATGGGTTTAGAGGGTGTTAGTGGGGTTTACAGGAGTTTAGAGGGATTAGAGGGCTTTAGAGGGGTAAGATTGGGATAAACGTGTTGAGGGTTAAACGGGTTTAGAGGGGTTTAGATGGGTTAGAGCTGTTTAGAGGGGTTTAGAAGGGTTTAGAGGGATATCGAGGGCTTTAGATGGGTTTAGATGGCTTTAGAGCGGTTCAGAGGGGTTCAGAGGGGTGTAGAGAGGTCTAGACGGGTTTAGACGGGTTTAAACGTGTTTAGAGTGGTTTTGAGGTGTTCACTGTGGTGGAAGGCACAAAAAATGGCCAGTCCTCCTCCATTTACCCGGTGGGAGGGAACTCAACCACGCCATGCCAGCGGTAGAAGTAGGCCGCGGGCCGGCGGTCGGAGCTCTTCTCCTCCATGGTAGCCAACGAGGGATCCCAGGCTCCGGACGCCGCGCAAGCCTGAAGCACCGCAGTTCGCGGCTTCGGGATGATGTAGGCCGGCGGCCGACAGTCGGAGCTCCTCTCCAGGGGTCCCCGGCGAGGGACCCGCTCCTGATGGTAACTCCACGCCGCGCCCGCGGTAGAAGTTGGCCGCGGGCCGGCGGTCGGAGCTCTTCCCCTCCCGGGTCGCCAACGAGGGATCCCAGACCTGGTTGTCGCGGGCCAGCGAAAGGAGCGCTCCCCTCCGGCGATACCCGGCGAGACATCGCCCGCTCCGCGACGAAAGAATGCTCGCCCCGTCCGCGTCTCGAAGTTACGCCACGGGGGAGGCGACATAGAAAAAGTTGCCTCTCCGTGGAGGAGGCGACCGAAACGGTTTCACCTTTACCCCCCCCCCCCCCCCACCCCCACCCCCGCAAACCACCCGCACACAAGACACACAAAGAAACATTAAAAACATACATTAGGACTTTGTGGCGACCTTGCCTGATTTATGGCGACCTTGCCGGAAATGTGGCAACCTTGCCGGATTTGTGACGACGTTGCTGGAATTATGGCGACCCTGGCGGTAATGTAGCGACCATGCCTGATTTGTGGCGACCTTGCCGGATTTGTGGCGACCTTGCCGGAAATGTGGCGACCTTGCCGGAAATATGGCGACATTGTCGGGTTTGTGGCGACCTTGCCGGATTTATGCCGACCCTGCCGGATTTGTGGCGACCTTGCCGTATTTAAAACGACCTTGCCGGAAATATGGCGACATTGTCGGTTTTCTGGCGACCTTGCCGGAAATATGGCGACCTTGCCGGATTTGTGGCGACGTTCCCGGATTTATGGCGACCTTGTCGGAAATATGGCGACATTGTCTGGTTTGTGGCGACCTTGCCGGATTTGTGGCGACCTCGCCGGATTTATGGCGACCTTGCCGGAAATAGGGCGACCTTGCCGGGTTTCTGGCGACCTTGCCGGATATATGGCGATTTTGCCGGAAATATGGCGACCTTGCCGGGTTTGAGGCGACCTTGCCGGATATATGGCGATCTTGCCGGAAATATGGCGACGTTGCCGGATTTCTGACGACCTTGCCGGATTTATGGCGACCTCGCCGCATTTATGGCGACATTGCCGGATTTATGGCGACCTTGCCGGAAATATGGCGACCTTGCCGGATTTGTGGCGACCTTGCCGGATTTATGGCGACCTTGTCGGAAATATGGCGACCTTGCCGGGTTTGTGGCGACCTTGCCGGATATATGGCGACCTTGCCGGAAATATAGCGACGTTGCCAGATTTCTGACGACCTTGCCGGATTTATGGCGACGTTGCCGGATTTATGGCGACCTTTCCGGATTTGTGGGGACCTTGCCGGAAATATGGCGACTTCGCCGGATTTATGGCGACCTTGCCAGATTTTTGCGACATTGCCGGAAATATGGCGACCTCGCCGCATTTATGGCGACCTTGCCGGATTTATGGCGACCTTGCCGGAAATATGGCGTCCTCGCCGGATGTGTGGCGAACTTGCCGGATTTATGGCGACGATGACGGAAATATGGCGACCTCGCCGGATTTGTGGCGACCTTGCCGGATTTATGGCGACCTTGCTGGAAATATGGCTACTTCGCCGGATTTGTGGCGACCTTGCGGATTTCTGGCTACCTTGCCGGAAATATGGCGACCTTACCGGATTTGTGGGGACCTTGCCGGATTTATGCCGACCTTGCCGGATATATGGCGACTTCGCTGGATATATGGCGACCTTGCCAGAAATATGGCGACCTTGCCGGATTTGTGGCGACCTCGCCGGTTTATGGCGATCTTGCCGGAAATAGGGAGACCTTGCCTGGTTTGTGGCGACCTTGCCGGATTTATGGCGATTTTGCCTGAAATATGGCGACCTTGCCGGGTTTGTGGCGACCTTGCCGGATACATGGCGATCTTGCCGGAAATATGGCGACGTTGCCGGATTTCTGACGACCTTGCCGGATTTATGGCGACCTTGCCGGATTTATGGCGACCTTTCCGGATGTGTGGCGACCTTGCCGGAAATATGGCGACCTCGCCGGATTTATGGCGATCTTGCCAGATTTGTGGCGACCTTGCCTGAAATATGGCGACTTCGCCGCATTTATGGCGACCTTGCCGGATTTATGGCTACCTTGCCGGAAATATGGCTTCCTCGCCGGATGTGTAGCGACCTTGCCAGATTTATGGCGACCATGTCGGAATATGGCGACCTCGCCGGATTTGTGCGACCTTGCCGTATTTATGCCGACCTTGCCGGAAATATGGCTATTTCGCCGGATTTAACCATATATATAAAACCATATATAACCATAACAGCACGGAAACAGGCCATCTCGGCCCTTCAAGTCCGTGCCGAACATGTTTTTAATTTTTTTTTTTTTAATTAAAAATAAATACTTCCCCCAAGTCCCATCTACCTGCACTCAGACGATAACCCTCCATTCCTTTCCCGTCCATATACCCATCCAATCTATTTTTAAAGGATAACGTCGAACCTGCCTCCACCACTTCCACTGGAAGCTCATTCCACACAGTTTTCGCACCAGGATCGCACTGTTTACCAAGGGTTGTGTTTACCAGGGGTAGTGTTTACCAGGGGAAGTGTTTGCCAAGGGACATGTTTAACAAAGGTCGTGTTCTCAAAGAGTCGTGTTTCTCTAAGTTCGTGTTTGCCAATGTTCATGTTTACCAAGCGTTGTGTTTGCTAAAGGTCGTGTTTGCTAAAGGTCGTGTTTACCAAGGGTCGTGTTTGCCAAGGCTCATGTTTACCACGCGTTGTGCCTACAAGGACTGTCTACCAAGGGTGGTGTGTACCAAGGGCTGTGTCTACTCAAGGTTGTGTCGACGAATGGCTCTGTCTCCCAAGGGTTGTGTCTACCAAGTGTTGTGTCTACCAAGGGGTTTGCTTACCAAGGGATGTGTTTACCCAGTGTTGTGTCAAACGAAGGTTAAGTCTACCAAGCTTTGTTTCGACCAAGTTTTGTTCATACCAAGGGTTGTGTCTACTAAGGGTTGTGACGACAAAAGGTTGTGTCTATCGTGCGAGCCTGGTGCGAATAGTGCGAGCCCCGTGCGAAAAATGCGAGCCTGGTGCCAAAAGTGCGAGCCTGCTGCGAAATGTGGGAGCCTGCTGCGAAATGTGGGAGCCTGGTGCGAAAACTGCAATCCTGGTACGAAAACTGGGTGCCTGGCGCAAAAACTGCGAGCGTGATGCGAAAAGTGCGATCCCGCTGCGAAAAGAGCGAGTCTATTACGAAAAGTGTAATCCTGGTGCGAAAAGTGCGAGCCTGGCGTAAAAACTACGTTAAAAAGTGCGGGTCTGGTGCGAAAGAGCGATTGTGCTGCGAAAAGTGCGAACCGGCTGCAAAAAAATGCGAGCCTGGTGCTAAAACTGCCAGCCTGGTGCGAAAACTGAGATCCTGGTGCGAAAGTTGTAATCCTGGCGGAGAACTGCAAGCCTGGTGCGAAAGACGCGAGCCTGGTGAGAAAGCTTCGCGCCTGGTGCTAAAAGTGCGAGCTTGGTGCGAAAGGTGCGAGCCTGGTGCGAAAGATGCGAGCCTGGTGCGAAAGGTGCGAGTCTGGTTCGAAAAGTGCGAGCCGCCAGCGAAAAATGCTAGCCTGGTTCAAAAAGTGCGAGCCGGCTGCGAAAAAAAGTGAGCCTGGTGCGAACAGTGCAATCCGGGTGTTAAATCTGAGAGCCTGGCGCAAAAACTGCGAGCCTGGTGCGAAAACTGCGAGCCTGGTGCGAAATCTGCGAGACTTGTGGGAAAAATGCGAGCCTGGTGAGAAAGGTAGGAGCCTGGTAGCAAAAATGCGAGCCTGGTGAGAAAAGTAGGAGACTGGTAGCGAAAACTGCGAGCCTTGAGCGAAATTTGCGAGCCGGGTGCGAAAACTGCGAGCCTGGTGCGAAAAGTATGAGCCATCTGCGAAAAATGCCGGCCTGGTCCGAAAAGTGCGACCTGGTGCGAAAAGTGCCAGCCTGCTGCAAAAGCTGCGAACCTCGTCCGCAAACTAGGAGCCGCGCGCACGCTACGAGCCTGGTGCGAAAAGAGCGAGCCTCAGTAAATGGGGAATTAGGGGAGGGCACTAATAAATGGAGAATTAGGGGAGCGCAACATTAAATGGTGCATTAGTGGAGGGCACCAGTCAATGGGGATTTAGGGAATGGCACCAATAAATGGGAAATTATGGGAGGGCGCCAGTAAACAGTAGCGCAGCGGAAGAGTTGCTGCCTCACAGGTTCAGACCCGGGTTCGATTCCGACCACCGCCGCCGTCTGTACGATTTGTACGTTCTCCCCGTAACCGCGTGGATTTTCTCCAGAGATGCTGCCTGCCTCACTGTTACTCCAGATTTTTGTGACCACATATAATAATGATAATAATAATTCATTTTATTTGCTGGCGCCTTTCTATCACCCAAGGACACCTTACAAGACATTAAATCACAAAAATACAAAACACATAGTCGGAATAAATTTAATATAAAAACACCACAATACACAAATCAAGGACAGAATTCAATTACAAAAGCACAAAAAGAAATTCAGAAACACAATTTGAGGAGAGAGCAGCGGCAGCCAAACCGCGCCAGCGTTCACTCTCCCCTCCGACCGCCATCTTGAACAAGGACCAACAGACACAGCACACAAAAATCATCCCCGCACAATGACCACCACTGTGGGGGAAGGCACAATGTCTAGTCCCCAACCCGAGTTCACCCAAAGTCAGGCCCAATGAGGCCTCCGCTATTGCCTCTACGGAGGCCCGATGTTCCTGGCCGGTTTCACCGGGTGATGCTGGCCCGGCGTCGGGAGAGTCCTCGAGCGGCTGGGCCACCTGGAACGGCCGCATTCCCTACCGGAGGCCGCAGCTTCCGAAGCCGATAACATATGTTATATCTGCGTTTCTAAGCTCAAGCTATCCATCACGGTACCACAGCGGTAGTTGCTGGCTTACAGCGCCAGAGACGCCGGTTCAATCCCGACCAAGGGTGCTGTCTGTACGGAGTTCGTACGTTCTCCGACTGACCGCGTGGATTTCCCCGACATCTTCGGTTTCCTCCCAAACTCCAAATACGCGCAGGCTTGTATACAAGTTTAAATGTAAATTGTCCCCAGTATGTGTAGGACATCGATAATGTGTGGGGATCGCTGGTCAGTGCGGATTCGCACAGTTCCTTTTCGAGTCCCTTCTCTCCACAGATGTTGTCTGTCACACTGGGTAACTCCAGCTTTTTGTGTATATCTTCGGTTGAAAGCAGCATCTGCGGCTCCTTTCTGTGCGAAGCTGTTCATACGTCTGAGCATTTGAGTGGTTTAGAGGGGGATTTGAGGGTGTTTAGTGGTGTTTATAGGGGATTAGATGGGAACTAGAGAGGTCAATAGGGGGTTTAGATGGGTTTATAGGGGTTAGAGGGTTTAGATAAGTTTAGAGGGCGTTAGAAGTGTGTTGAGTGGTTTTGAAGGGCTTAGAAGGGTCTAGAGGGGTTTCGAGGGGTTTAAAGGAGGTTAGATGGGTTTAGATGGTGTTAGTGGGGTTTACAGGAGTTTAGAGGGGATTAGAGGGCTTTAGAGGGGTAAGAGTGGGATAAACGGGTTTAGAGGGGTTTAGATGGTTTAGAGCTGTTTAGATGGGTTTAGAAGGGTTTAGAGGGATATCGAGGGCTTTAGGTGGGTTTAGATGGGTTTAGAGCTGTTCAGATGGGTTCTGATGGGTGTAGAGAGGTGTAGACGGGTTTAGACGAGTTTAAACGTGTTTAGAGTGGTTTTGAGGTGTTCACTGTGGTGGAAGGCACAAAAAATGGCCAGTCCTCCTCCATTTCCCCGGTGGGAGGGAACTCAACCCTCCGCCGTCGCCGCTGCTGGTGTCCAGATGTGGAGACAAGGTAAAGTCCAGGTAAGTCCTAAATCGGTGCTTCCCTACCGGAGACCGCGGCTTCAGGTTGGTGTAGGCCGCAAGCTGGCGGTCGAAGATCTAAAGTCCCCGCCGCGCCGCAGCCAGAAGCACTGCCGACCGCAGGGCCGGCAGTCGGAGCTCCTCTCCATGGATACCCGGCGAGGGACCCCGCTCCTGATGGTAAGTCCACGCCACGCCAGCGGTAGAAGTAGGCCGCGGGCCGGCGGTCGGAGCTCTTCTCCTCCATGGTAGCCAACGAGGACCCCAGGCTCCGGACGCCGCGCAAGCCTGAAGCACCGCAGTTCGCGGCTTCGGGATGATGTAGGCCGCGGGCCGACAGTCGGAGCTCCTCTCCAGGGGTCCCCGGCGAGGGACCCGCTCCTGATGGTAACTCCACGCCGCGCCCGCGGTAGAAGTTGGCCGCGGGCCGGCGGTCGGAGCTCTTCCCCTCCCGGGTCCCCAACGAGGGATCCCAGATCTGGTTGTCGCGGGCCAGCGAAAGGAGCGCTCCCCTCCGGCGATACCCGGCGAGACATCGCCCGCTCCGCGACGAAAGAATGCTCGCTCCGGGCGCGTCTCGATGTTACGCCACGGGGGAGGCGACATAGAAAAAGTCTCCTCTCCGTGGAGGAGGCGACCGAAACGGTTTCACCCTTACCCCCCCCCCCCCACCCCCACCCCCGCAAACCACCCGCACACAACACACACAAAGAAACATTAAAAACATACATGAGGTCATACGGAAAAACAAGAACATTAGAAAGAACTAACACGCTGCTGTCAGGGCTGCCGGCTTGCAGCGCCCCCACCGAACTGTGTTTAGAGTGGTTTAGAGGGTTTAGCGAGGTTTCGAGGGGTTTCGAGGGGTTTCGAGGGGGTTAGTGGGGCATAGAGGGGCATAACGTGGTTAAGGGGGGTTTAGAGGGGGTTAGAGCGATTTCGAGGGGTTTCAAGCGGTTTAGAGGGCTTTAGAGGTGTTTAGAGGTCTTTAGAGGGGTTTAGAGGTCTTTAGAGGTTTGGAGGGGTTTAGAAGGTTTTAGAGGGGTATAGAGGGGTTAGAGGGTTGTAGAGGTCTTCAGAGGGTTTTAGGTGTTTAGAGTGGTTTAGAGGGTTTACAGGGGTTTACAGGGGTTTAGAGGGGTTTAGAGGGGTCAGAAGGATTTAGAGGGGATTAGGAGGCAACGGTGGCTGACAAGATAAGTTAGGGATAGACTAGAACTAAATGAAAAGATGTATAACTAGCAAAGAGTACCCGGAATTCAGAGGATTGGGAATCTTTCATAGGACAACAGAAGGAAACAAATCGGGCTATGCGGCTGAAAAGATGAACTACGAAGGGAAGCTGGCCAGGAATATAAAGACGGACAGTAAAAGCATCTTGTTAAGGGTAAAAGAGTAGCAAAGTCAAATGTGGGTCCCTTGAAGGCAGACACGGGTGACATTATTATGGGTAACAAGGAAATGGCATAAGAGTTGAACAGGTACTTCGGATCTGTCTTCACTGAGAAAGACACAAACAATCTCCCAGATGTACTAGAGGACAGCGGATCTAAGGGGGTAGAGGAACTGAAATAAATTGTCATTAGGTGAGAAATAGTATTGGGTAGGCTAATGGGTCTGAGGGTTGATAAATCCCCCCTGGGCCTGATGGTCTGCATCCCAGGGTCCTCAGGGAGGTGGCTCGAGAAATAATGGACGCATTGGTAATTATTTTCCAATGTTCGATCGATTCAGGATCATTTCCTGTGGATTGGAGGTTATCCCACTTTTCAAGAAAGGAGCGAGAGATAAAACGGGGAATTACACACCAGTTAGCCTGACTTCGGTGGTGGGAAAGATGCTGGAGTCAATTAGTAAATAGGTAATAATGGGGCATTTGGATAGCAGTAAAAGGATTAGTCCAAGTCAACATGGATTTATGAAAGGGAAATCATGCTTGACTAATCTTCTGGGTTTTTTTTAAGGATGTGACAAGTAAAATGGATGAAAGGGTGCCAGTGGATGTAGTGCTAAGTTCCCGCATTGGAGACTGGTGACTAAATTTCGAGCACATGGTATTGGGGGTACGTTGTTGACATGGATAGAAAATTGGTTGGCAGACAGGAAGCAAAGAGTAGGAGTGAACGGGTCCTTTTCTGAATGGCAGGCAGTGGCGAGTGGAGTGCCGCAAGGCTCGGTGTTGGGGAATTATGAGCAACACTGGCAAGTTTGCGGATGACACAAAGCTGAGTGGCAGTGTGAACTGCGAAGAGGATGTTAAGAGGTTGCAGGGTGATCTGGACAGGTTAAGTGAGTGGGCAGATGCGTAGCAGATGCAGTATAATATAGATAAATGTGAGGTTATCTACTTTGGCGGCAAAAACAAGGGGGCAGATTATTATCTCAATGGGGTTAGGTTAGGCAAGGGGGAGGTACATCGAGATCTGGGTATCCTTGTACTTCTGCAGTTGTATAGGGCTCTGGTAAGACCACATCTGGAGTATTGTGTACAGTTTTGGTCTCCTAATTTGAGGAAGGACATCCTTGTGATCGAGACAGTGCAGCGTAGGTTCACGAGATTGATCCCTGGGATGGCGGGACTGACATGTGAGAAAATACTAGGCTTGCAGATCATTCTCAATGCGGACGGGGTGCCGCCAGGTCTGCTCTGACAGAATGGATCTGCTGTAGGTAGGGTGAGCACCCACAGAAGCAGGATGTATACGGGGAACAAGGCAAATGGTTTAAGAACAGGACCACGAGGGTGAGGGGAGGGGTAGTAATCTCCAGATTGCTCCTGGTGCAACATGCTGCTGAGGGCAAGAACAAGAAGGTGGGAACAGGTGAAGGCCTGGTTGCGGTGTTGGTGGAAGGGGCAGCCATTCAGATTGTGGGACCGCTGAGATCCTTGTTGGAGCCGAGGTGACCTGTACAAGAAGGCAGACAAAAATGCTGGAGAAACTCAGCGGGTGAGGCATCATCCATGGAGTGAAGGAATAGTTGATGCAGGGCTGCCAACTCTCACGCATTGAGCGCGAGAATCACGCATTTGGCCAAATTCTCACGCGGATCACAAATTTCTCACGCTCTATCGTGAGAAATTCTGTGATCAACGAAAATTTCAAAACTTATATCCACTGCATGGGCCGCGGGTGTTGGATGGCCGGGGCTGAGGGAGGGATGAAAGCAGAAGCAGCGGCGCGGACAGATGCGGATGGGAAGCCAGGGCTCCCGAGTATTTGCCGGGCTGGCGAGTGTTTGCCGGGCTGGCGAGTCACTCGCTGCAGCTTCAGCCATGGAGCTGCCTCAGTGCAAGATTCCCGGGCCGTCGGAGGCGTCGGAAGTGTTGCGCCGCTGCCGTGAGAGTCTCTGTGCCCAGGTGACAGGCATAGATCAGGCTGCGGCTTGGTGCATCCTGGAGGACAACCAATGGCTTTTGAAAGTAATCAGAATGCCGTTTATTCTCATTTAAACATATGTTCAAACGAAATTACGTTTTCTGCAGTCATAACAACAAAAAAACACACAATGAACATAATTCCACACAAACATCCATCGCAGTGAATTCCCAAACACCTCCTCGCTGTGATGGGAGGCAAAAGTCTTATCTCTTCCCTGTTCTCTGATCTTATTCTTCTCCCGCAGTCATGCAGTTATACTGCTGCATCGAGCTGATCGAGGCTCATGATGTTTGAGCCCCCGGCGGGCGATGGTAAATCCTGCGTCCGTATAAGCTGCACCGGGCGATGTAAGGCTCCGCTCCGGGTCGATTTAAATATCTCGATTCCGCGGGCGAAGTTTGCCGTTGCGGGAGCTCCGAAAAAGCGGTCTCCTACCAGGGACCCGCGAGCTCCCGATGTCACCGACCACAGGGCCTGCAGCCGAAGCCTCCAAGCTCTGAAGTCGGCCAGCTCCGCGATGGTAAGTCCGCAGGCTCCAGGTCGATTCCGATTGGAGGCCGCCGGCTCCACGATGTTAGGCCCAACGATAATGGAGACTCGAGAAGGAAAAAGTCGGGTCCCCGTACAGGGAAGAGATTAAAATGTCCCCCCCCCCCCCACATATACACAGCTAAAAATAGTATAAAAACTAAAACCAAGACAGCCACCTAACAGGCCAAAAAGAAAAAAAAAGACAGAAGGACTGCAGAGGCCGCTGCCGCGAGTCGCCGCCATCTTGTCATTTGGTAGAAACGGTGGAAGATAGTGGCCTTCAAATGGGGGTGGTTGGGGAAAGCATTCTGCTTGCCTGCTAGATTTTCACTTGCACTAACTGCAGGAAAAAAAATCCCGATGTTGGGGTAGCTCAGAGCCAGGGGTCACAGTTTAAGAATAAACGGTAGGCCAGTTAGGACTGAGATGAGGACAAACTTTCTTCACGCAGAGAATTGTGAATTTGTGGAATTCTCTGCCACAGAAGGCAGTGGAGGCCAATCCACTGGATGTTTTCAAGAGAGAGTTACATTTAGCTCTTGGAGCTAGCGAAATGAAGGGATATAGGAAAAAACAGGAGAGAGGTACAGATTTTAGATGAACAGCCATGAACATATTGAATGGCAGTGCTGGCTCGAAGGACTATTGCTACACCTATTTTCTATGTTTCTCTGCTTGAGTATATGGCAATGAAACTCGACCTCTAAAACCCTCTAGACCTCTCTATACTCCTGTAAACTCATCTAAACCTCACTAAACACCTGTTAAGCCTTGTAAACCCCTGTACACCCCTCTAAACCCCTCTAAATCCCTCTAAATCCCCTAAACTCCCTTAAACCCGTATAAAACCCTCTAAACCCTTCTAAACCCTTCTAAACCACTAAAAACTGCTCCAAACCCCTCTAAACACGTGAACCCCTGTAATCCTCTCTAAACCTCTCTAAACCCCTGTAAACTCTAAATCCATCTAAACATCTCTAAACCCCTGTAAACCCTGTAAGCCCCTCTAAACACGTATAACCACCTCTAAACCCCTGTGAACGCCTCTAACCGCCTGTAACCCCCCCCCTAAACACATTGAAACATATGAAAACCCCGATAAACTCCTATAAACCCCTCTAAACTCATGTAAACCCCCTCTAAACCCCTCTAAACCCATCTAAGCCCCTCTAACCCACCCTAAACCATTCTAAAGCCCTGCAAACCCCATGTAAACCGCCTGTAAACCCCTCTAAACAGTTCTAATCCCCTCTAAACGCCCATAACGCCCTCTGAACCCATGTAAACCACCTGTAAACGCATCTAAACCCTAGACATCTGTAAACCCCTCTAAACACCTCTAAACCCATCTAACCCCCTATAAACCCCAGTTCACCAGTCAAAACCCCTCTAAACCCCAGTAAACTACCCTAAACACATCTAAAGCCATGTAAACCCATCTAAACCACTCTAAACCACACTACACCCTTCTAAACGCCTATACACACATCTAACCCCCTCTAAACCCTTCTAAACCCATCCAAACCCCTCCAGATTACTCTAAACCCCTGTACACTAGTCTAAAACCCTCTAAACTCCTGCACACCCCTCTAAACCTCTGCAAACCCCTGTAACCCCCTATAAATACCTATAAACCCCTCTAAACCACTCCACTCTTAACCGCTCTAAACCCTTCTAAACCCCTCTAAACACCTGTAAACCCCTGAAACCCCTGTAAACCACTCTAAACCCCGCTGAACCACTGTAAACCTCTCTAAACCTCTCCAAACACATGTAAACCCCTGTAAACCCCTCAAACCCCCGGTAAACTCACCGAAACCCCTCTAATCCCGTGTAAACCCCTGTAAACACCTCTAAACGCCTGTAACCCACTCCAAACCCACCTAAACGCATGTAATCTACTCAAAACGCCCGAAAACACATATAAACCCCTCTAAATCCCTCTAAACCCTCGGAATACCTATCTAAACCCACGTAAACCACGCTAAACACCTGTAAACCCTGTAGACTTCTCTAAACCTCTGTAAATCCCTGAACACTCTAAACCCTTCTAAGCCCTTCAAAACACCATTAAACCCCCTGTAAACACCTGTAAACACCCTGTATACCCCACTAAACACAAGTAAATCGCTGTAATCCCCTCTAAACCCCTATAAACCCCCTCTAGACTCCTCTAAACCCATGTAGCCCCCTCCAATCCATTCTAAACACCTGTAAACACCTGTAAACGCCCGTAACCCCCTTGTAAACCCCTATAAAGCTCTGTAAACCCATGTAAACCCCTCTAAAACCCTCTATTCCGTTTAGAACCGGAAACGCTCAAAACCACTCTATTTCTGGCTACCTTGCCGGAAATATGGCGACCTTGCCCGATTTGTGGCGACCTTGCCGGATTTATGACGACCTTGCCGGAAATATGGCGACCTTGCCGGATTTATGGCCACCTTGCCGGAAATATGGCGACATTGTCGGATTTGTGGCGACCTTGCCGGATTTATGCCGACCTTGCCGGACTTGTGGCGACCTTGCAGGATTTATGACGACCTTGCCGGAAATATGGCGACATTGCCGGATTTCTGGCGACCTTGCCGGAAATATGGCGACCTTGCCGGATTTGTGGCGACGTTCCCGCATTTATGGCGACCTTGCCGGAAATATGGCGACCTTGCCGAATTTGTGGCGACCAGGCCGGATTTTTGGCGACCTTTCCGGAAATATGGCGACCTTGCCGGATTTGTGGCGACCTTACGGATTTATGGCGACCTTGCCGGAAATATGGCGACATTGTCGGATTTGTGGCGACCTTGCCGGATTTATGCCGACCTTGCCGGACTTGTGGCGATCTTGCCGGATTTATGACGACCTTGCCGGAAATATGGCGACATTGCCGGATTTCTGGCGCACTTGCCGGAAATATGGCGACCTTGCCGAATTTGTGGCGACCAGGCCGGATTTTTGGCGACGTTTCCGGAAATATGGCGACCTTGCCGGATTTGTGGCGACCTTGCGGATTTATGGCGACCTTGCCGGAAATATGGCGACCATGCCGGATTTGTGGCGACATTGCCGGATTTATGGCGACCTTGCCGGAAATATGGCGACCATGTCGGATTTGTGGCGACATTGCCGGATTTATGGCGACCTTGCCGTTAATAAGGCGACCTTGCCGGAAATATGGCGACCATGCCGGATTTGTAGCGACCTTGCCGAATTTATGGCGACCTTGCCGGAAATATGGAGACCTTGCCGGATTTGTGGCGACCTTGCCGGATTTCTGGCGACCTTGCCGGAATTATGGCGACCTTGCCGGATTTGTGGCGACCTTGCCGGATTTATGGCCACCTTGCCGGATTTGTGGCGACCATGCCGGAAATATATAGACCTCGCGGGATTTATGGCGACCATGCCGGATTTGTGGCGACCTTGCCGGAAATATGGCGACCTCGCCAGATTTATGGCGACCTTGACGGAAATATGGCGACCTCGCCGGATATTTTGCGACCTTGCCTCTTTTGTGGCGTCCTTGCCGGAAATATGGCGACCTTGCCGGATTTGTGGCGACCTTGCCGGATTAATGGCGACCTTGCCGGAAACATGGCGAGCTTGCCGGATTTGTGACGACCTTGCCGGATTTAAGGCGACCTTGCCGGTAAAATGGCGACCTTGCCGGATTTGTGGCGACATTGCCGGATTTATGGCGACCTTGCCGGAAATATGGCGACCTTGCCGGATTTGTGGCGACCTTGCCGGATTTATGGCGTCCTTGCCGGAAATAAGGCGACCTTGCCGGATTTGTGGCGACCTTGCCGGAAATATGGCGACCTTGCCTGATTTCTGGCGACCTTGGCGGATTTATGGCGACCTTGCCGCATTTGTGGCGACCTTGCCGGAAATATGGCGACCTCGCCGGATTTATGGCGACCTTGCCGGATATATGGCGACCTTGCCGGAAATATGGCGACCTCGCCGGATTTATGGCGTCCTTGCCGGAAATATGGCGACCTCGTCGGTTTATGGCGACCTCGCCGGATTTATGGCGACCTTGCCGGAAATATGGCGACCTCGCCGGATTTATGGCGGCCTCGCCGGATTTAGGACGACCTTGCCGGAAATGTGGCGACCTCGCCGGATATATGGGGACCATGCCGGATTTATGGCGACCTTGCCCGAATTATGGCGACCTCGCCAGATTTATGGCGACCTTGCAGGATTTATGGCGACATTGCCGGAAATATGGCGACCTCGCCGGATTTATGGCGACCTTGACGCAAATATGGCGACCTCGCCGGATTTTTGGCGACGTTGCCGGCTTTATGGCGTCCTTGCCGGAAATATGGCGACCTTGCCGGATTTGTGGCGACCTTGCCGGATTAATGGCGACCTTGCCGAAAACATGGCGAGCTTGCCGGATTTGTGACGACCTTGCCGGATTTATGGCGTCTTTGCCGGAAATATGGCGACCTTGCCGGATGTGTGGTGACCATGCCGGAATTATGGCGACCTTGCCTGAAATATGGCGACTTTGCCTGAGTTCTGGCGACCTTGCCGGATTAATGGCGACCTTGCCGGAAACATGGCGAGCTTGCCGGATTTGTGACGACCATGCCGGATTTGTAGCGACCTTGCCGAATTTATGGCGACCTTGCCGGAAATATGGAGACCTTGCCGGATTTGTGGCGACCTTGCCGGATTTCTGGCGACCTTGCCGGAATTATGGCGACCTTGCCGGATTTGTGGCGACCTTGCCGGATTTGTGGCGACATTGCCGGATTTATGGCGACCTTGCCGGAAATATGGCGACCTTGCCGGATTTGTGGCGACCTTGCCGGATTTATGGCGACCTTGCCGGAAATAAGGCGACCTTGCCGGATTTGTGGCGACCTGGCCGGAAATATGGCGACCTTGCCTGATTTCTGGCGACCTTGGCGGATTTATGGCGACCTTGCCGCATTTGTGGCGACCTTGCCGGAAATATGGCGACCTCGCCGGATTTATGGCGACCTTGCCGGATATATGGCGACCTTGCCGGAAATATGGCGACCTCGCCGGATTTATGGCGTCCTTGCCGGAAATATGGCGACCTCGCCGGTTTATGGCGACCTCGCCGGATTTATGGCGACCTTGCCGGAAATATGGCGACCTCGCCGGATTTATGGCGGCCTCGCCGGATTTAGGACGACCTTGCCGGAAATGTGGCGACCTCGCCGGATATATGCGGACCATGCCGGATTTATGGCGACCTTGCCCGAATTATGGCGACCTCGCCAGATTTATGGCGACCTTGCAGGATTTATGGCGACATTGCCGGAAATATGGCGACCTCGCCGGATTTATGGCGACCTTGACGCAAATATGGCGACCTTGCCGGATGTGTGGCGACCATGCCGGAATTATGGCGACCTTGCCTGAAATATGGCGACTTTGCCTGAGTTCTGGCGACCTTGCAGGATTTATGGCGACCTTGCCGGAAATATGGCGACCTTGCCGGATTTGTGGCAACCTTGCCGGGTTTATGGCGACCTTGCCGGAAATATGGCGACCTTGCCGGATTTGTGGCGACCTTGCCGGATTTATGGCGACCTTGCCGGAAATAAGGCGACCTTGCCGGATTTGTGGCCACCTTGCCGGATATATGGCGACCTTGCCGGAAATATGGCGACCTTGCCTGATTTCTGGCGACCTTGGCGAATTTATGGCGACCTTGCCGAATTAGTGGCGACCTTGCCGGAAATATGGCGACCTCGCCGGATTTATGGCGACCTTGCCGGGTATATGGCGACCTTGCCGGAAATATGGCGACCTCGCCGGTTTATGGCGACCTCGCCGGATTTATGGCGACCTTGCCGGAAATATGGCGACCTCGCCGGATTTATGGCGGCCTCGCCGGATTTAGGACGACCTTGCCGGAAATATGGCGACCTCGCCGGATTTATGGCGACCATGCCGGATTTATGGCGACCTTGCCCGAATTATGGCGACCTTGCCGGTTTTGTGGCGAACTTGCCGGAAATATGGCGACCTCGCCGGATTTATGGCGACCTTGCCGGAAATATGGCGACTTTGCCTGATTTGTGGTGACCTTGCAGGGTTTATGGCGACCTTGCCGGAAATATGGCGACCTTGCCGGATTTGTGGCGACCTTGCCGGATTTATGGCGACCTTGCCGGAAATATGGCGACCTTGCCGGATTTGTGGCGACCTTGCCGGATTTATGGCGACCTTGCCGGAAATATGGCGAGCTGGCCGGATTTGTGGCGACCTTGCCGGATTTATGGCGACCTTGCCGGAAATAAGGCGACCTTTGCCGGATTTGTGGTCACCTTGCCGGATATATGGCGACCTTGCCGGAAATATGGCGACCTTGCCTGATTTCTGGCGACCTTGGCGGTTTTATGGCGACCTTGCCAAATTTGTGGCGCCCTTGCCGGAAATATGGCGACCTCGCCGGATTTATGGCGTCCTTGCCGGAAATATGGCGACCTCGCCGGATTTATGGCGACCTTGCCGGAAATATGGCGACCTCGCCGGATTTATGGCGGCCTCGCCGGATTTAGGACGCCCTAGCCGGAAATGAGGCGACCTCGCCGGATTTATGGCGACCATGCCGGATTTATGGCGACCTTGCCCGAATTATGGCGACCTTGCTTGTTTTGTGGCGGACTTGACGGATTTATGGCGACCTTTCCGGATTTGTGGCGACCTTGTCGGATTTATGGCGGCCTCGCCGGATTTAGGACGACCTTGCCGGAAATGTGGCGACCTCGCCGGATTTATGGCGACCATGCCGGATTTATGGCGACCTTGCCCGAATTATGGCGACCTTGCCGGTTTTGTGGCGAACTTGCCGGATATATGGCGACCTCGCCGGATTTATGGCGACCTTGCCGGAAATATGGCGACTTTGCCTGATTTGTGGTGACCTTGCAGGGTTTATGGCGACCTTGCCGGAAATATGGCGACCTTGCCGGATTTGTGGCGACCTTGCCGGATTTATGGCGACCTTGCCGGAAATATGGCGACCGTGCCGGATTTGTGGCGACCTTGCCGGATTTATGGCGACCTTGCCGGAAATATGGCGAGCTGGCCGGATTTGTGGCGACCTTGCCGGATTTATGGCGACCTTGCCGGAAATAAGGCGACCTTTGCCGGATTTGTGGTCACCTTGCCGGATATATGGCGACCTTGCCGGAAATATGGCGACCTTGCCTGATTTCTGGCGACCTTGGCGGATTTATGGCGACCTTGCCGAATTTGTGGCGCCCTTGCCGGAAATATCGCGATCTCGCCGGATTTATGGCGACCTTGTCGGATTTATGGCGACCTTGTCGGATTTATGGCGACCTTGTCGGATTTATGGCGACCTTGATTTGTGGCGACCTTGCCGGATTTATGCCGACCTTGCCGGAAATATGGCGACCTAGCCGTATTTGTGGCGACCTTGCCGGATTTATGGCGACCTTGCCGGAAATATGGCGACCTCGCCATATTTGTGGCGACCTTGCCGGAATTATGGCGACCTTGCCGGCAATATGGCTACCTCGCCGGATATATGGCGACCTTGCCGGAAATATGGCGACATTGCCGGATTTGTCGCGACCTTGCCGGAAATATGTCGACCTCGCCGGATTTGTGGCGACCTTGTCGGATTTATGGCGACCTTGTCGGATTTATGGCGACCTTGATTTGTGGCGACCTTGCCGGATTTATGCCGACCGTGCCGTAAATATGGCGACCTAGCCGTATTTGTGGCGACCTTGCCGGATTTATGGCGACCTTGCCGGAAATATGGCGACCTCGCCAGATTTGTGGCGACCTTGCCGGATTTATGGCGACCTTGCCGGCAATATGGCTACCTCGCCGGATATATGGCGACCTTGCAGGAAATATGGCGACCTTGCTGGATTCATGGCGTCCTTGCCGGATTTATGGCGACCTTGCCGGATTTATGGCGACCTTGACGGAAATATGGCTTCCTCGCCGGATTTGTGGCGACCATGCCGGATTTATGGAGACCTTGCTGGAAATATATAGACCTTGCCGGTTTTTTGGCGACCTTGCGGGATTTATGGCGACCTTGCCGGAAATATGGCGACCTCGTCGGATTTGTTGCGACCTTGCCGGATTTACGGCGTCTTTGCCGGAAATATGGCGACCTTGCCGGATTTGTGGCGAACTTGCCGGAAATATGGCGACGTTGCCGGATTTATGGCGACCTTGCCGGATTTGTGGCGAACTTGCCGGAAATATGGCGACCTCGCCGGATTTATGGCGACCTTGCCGGAAATATGGCGACTTTGCCTGATTTGTGGTGACCTTGCAGGGTTTATGGCGACCTTGCCGGAAATATGGCGACCTTGCCGGATTTGTGGCGACCTTGCCGGATTTATGGCGACCTTGCCGGAAATATGGCGACCGTGCCGGATTTGTGGCGACCTTGCCGGATTTATGGCGACCTTGCCGGAAATATGGCGAGCTGGCCGGATTTGTGGCGACCTTGCCGGATTTATGGCGACCTTGCCGGAAATAAGGCGACCTTTGCCGGATTTGTGGTCACCTTGCCGGATATATGGCGACCTTGCCGGAAATATGGCGACCTTGCCTGATTTCTGGCGACCTTGGCGGATTTATGGCGACCTTGCCGAATTTGTGGCGCCCTTGCCGGAAATATCGCGATCTCGCCGGATTTATGGCGACCTTGCCGGATATATGGCGACCTTGCCGGAAATATGGCGACCTCGCCGGATTTATGGCGTCCTTGCCGGAAATATGGCGACCTCGCCGGATTTATGGCGACCTTGCCGGAAATATGGCGACCTCGCCGGAAATATGGCGACATTGCCGGATTTGTCGCGACCTTGCCGGAAATATGTCGACCTCGCCGGATTTGTGGCGACCTTGTCGGATTTATGGCGACCTTGTCGGATTTGTGGCGACCTTGTCGGATTTATGGCGACCTTGTCGGATTTATGGCGACCTTGTCGGATTTATGGCGACCTTGATTTGTGGCGACCTTGCCGGATTTATGCCGACCTTGCCGGAAATATGGCGACCTAGCCGTATTTGTGGCGACCTTGCCGGATTTATGGCGACCTTGCCGGAAATATGGCGACCTCGCCATATTTGTGGCGACCTTGCCGGAATTATGGCGACCTTGCCGGCAATATGGCTACCTCGCCGGATATATGGCGACCTTGCCGGAAATATGGCGACATTGCCGGATTTGTCGCGACCTTGCCGGAAATATGTCGACCTCGCCGGATTTGTGGCGACCTTGTCGG